>JBBPOT010000017.1:0-38517 GCA_038091595.1 Leccinum subatratum | reverse complement strand
TGTGTGCCAAGAGTTCGATTGTACTACTAGTACTTATTCTTCTTTTCAAACGCACTACGATTCGTAGTCTAGTAGTTCCAGAGAATAAGTAGTTCCAGAAAATGGTCTTTCAAATGAATGATTATCGTGATTATCAGTATGATAGCGATCATATCGGGTGACTACTGTTTCCGACCCCCGGGTGTGAACGGTTTCGATGTTCCCTTGACACCCGCTTATTGCCAGCGTATGGCTCCCTTTACAGTCAGTCTCCCTGCTACATTCTTGTCGACGGATGCGGCCAGCACACTCAAATTGAACATCAAGAGCCTTCTCATGATCACATAGTATTGTTTGGCCCTGGGCGATGCCAGACTAGTCACGGTAACTAGTCGTACTATGGTTTGAAGCCTCACCTCTGTCTTCGGGTGTGTGTTGGTGAGCCTTTTCACTTCTACGTTTTCGGGTACGTGCCTGAGTCTTCTGAGAGGTTTTATACTAGGGCTTCGCCGAGACTTACTCGTACAGGAACTCTGGATATCAACTCAGATGGTGTGGGACGGTCTATGGTGAGCTCCTCACCTCTACACCTTTGGGTACATGTCTGAGCGGCTGAGCCTCATGGTAGGGCTCGCCGGCGTATAGGAACTAGATGTCAACTTGGATGGTGTCGGACGGTGACGATGACGAGTACGAGATGACCATGCCAGTGCACCGTTCGCACCAGTGGACAGGTCAGCACCGGGAATACATCACCGCAACTGCCGCATCACCAGCTTCGCATGCAAGTTCGGCCACTAGCTCTTCCATTGGTGGACATGCCGCTAGCTCTTCAAGTAGCGAGATACTGAATACCGTCGGGAGTGTTGGCCCAAGGAACGCTCTTGTCGACTAGAATCCTCCGATCAACACCCTTTACGTTGGAAATTTGCCCACCAGTCCTGTTGGTGCCGGGGATCCTGCAAATTATCTAGAGGATAGTCTCAGAGAACTCTTTTCTCGACGTCCTGGATATCGGAAGCTTTGTTTTAGGCAGAAGAGCAATGGGCCGATGTATCTTGTTGAGGTATTTTCTTTGCATCCTCTATTTGCGTTGACGCTCACGGTCCATGGTTTTCAGTTTGAGGATGTCCACTATGCTACGAAAGCTTTGAACGAGCTTTATGGGAATTCCCTCGGCGGCTTGGTCAAGAATGGTGGGATCCCCCTGTCGTACAGCAAAAACCCTTTGGGCGTACGCACCCCGACCACTACAGGAACCGGGCCGCTATCGCAGCAGCAAAGTAACATTCACTCTGGTGTTGCTTCACCTTTCCAGGCAGACATGTTTCAGCCTCGCCAAGGTTTCGAGGGCGATTCCGCTATCGCAAACGTCAGGCGCGACAACTCAACTACAACTTCGCCACCACCTTTTGCCTTTGGAGCATTCGCACGCTCCCCACCTCCGCCTAGGTTTGTATCCCCACCACCTTCGGGCGGCTTTAATATGGTATCTTCTCAGACAAGCGGAGCCCCGCTCCCTCGTGGCTCCCACACATTTGGCATTTCCTTGAGCGGCACTGGAGGGGTTTTTTCTCCCTTTGGACTACCCATTTTCGTCCGCTCCTGATCAGTCGAGCGCTCTCCCATCTCCGCATTCTTTGATACCCGATCATCCGAGCTCAGATGCTCCCTTGGCTCGTGGTCACCCCCCGCATTTCCCGCATCGGGCTTTGTCGCCTTCATCTTCCACTGTAGAGGCCACCAGGGCCGGTTAACGGGCTGAATTATGAAGGTTGCTCAATATTTTTCAACAAGCATGAAGCATCTGCAGCACGCCATCTGCGCTTTATATATATATATATATCTGTACTTACCACCACCATGACATGTTTGACGCTCATTCTCCGACCATTTCCGCACCTTTTCGAATTACATCCACTTCGCAGATCACATTTCATTCATATTATTTACTTTTTCCTTGTCTGGCGTCAGCAATTGTTAATCGCACCTGATACGTTCCGCTTCGCTCAATTTTGTGTTCGTACTCACACATTCCAACCTACTGCTCATACGATGGCCCGTGCTGATATCTCTACTTTACTACTATTTTACCACGGCTTTCTTCAAGTTTGTTGTCTTTGAAGTTCGTATAACAAATTGTTGACTTTGTGCATTGCACGTTCCGTCAATGTCAATGATGGCCACGATTGTCGTTCTCTTTTCCTGTGTTTATTTTTTTTCTCGCTTTTTTCTCCTTCCGACACGTCGGTGAGTCGTTAGCGCGTTAGCCTTGAAGCTTGAAGTGCCGAAGGTGTTTGCCCGTCTGACCCATGTTCGTATGCTTCTGGTCACTCCGATGTGTTGATACGGTACCCAGATGAACCTTTGATGTATACTAGTTTCCATGGTCTCTTTCTTTCGTGGAATGGATATACGGACATTTCTGCCGAATGTCTGAACGAAGAAATAGCAGTAGTAATAAACAATGTTGGTGTATATGCCGAACGCAAGGTTCAAGACGGTAACGAAAAACGTCGTCGCCATCTAGACCTACCGACCAGCTCTGAGACAGCCCACTGAGTGACTCACGACTGCCCATCTGGACAAGCCGTCGCCGAACACGCGCGGGCAAACGCAAAAAATTCTTCTTCGCCCGTGAACGCGTGAACCTGGAACTCGCGCCACTGACGCATGCGCACACAACAAAGCGTTACGTCAGCGTCACCGGAAAGGAAAGGGCGAAAGAGAAAAACTTTGCAGGGACTCACGAGGTCATCCATGACGCTGCGCATATGATCCCGCGACATTTACAAGACGAGGAGGAGGAATTGCTGCACACACGTACCAAACGCCGACGCAACGTGACACCACGAGCCACGATTCGTACATGACACGAGGGGGAGGAGACTGAGATGTGGCGACGATGACGAGTACGAGATGACCATGCCAGTGCGTACTCACCGATCCGATGTGACCTGAACCAATCGTACTGCGTCAGAAATACCCGCCGTTTTCCCTTCCAACCACCCCACTTGTTGTCGCTGTTGGTCGCAGCAACGTCCGTCCAAGTCGGCAAGTCTTTCTTATACCTTCTACGCGTCCGAGTGCTCACAACGTTCCGTACACAGTGTTACGTATTCGGCCCACGACTCAAGCAGACCTGGCATCGATACCTGCTCACTTTCAAAGGACTGTCATTCACGGAATAACCCCCACCACCGTCTCTGTCGACGCTACCCCCACTTCCTCTCCGTGTAAAAACTAGATGTCAACTTGGACGGTATCGGACAGTCTATCCTCACCTCTACATCTTCAGGTGCTAACGGGGTTGCCAGATAAGTATCGAGGTACATGTGCTGGCATTGTTCTTTGCCGACACTCAGTCGTACAGGAACTGTAGACATCAATGCGGGTGTTGGTCGGTTTATGGTGGGTCCCCTCACCTCTACGTCTTTAGGTATATGCGCCTGACTTGTCTCCTTTCAAGTCTTAGTACGTGCTCAGTACCCGCTCTGTTCTTTACCAAGATCGCTCGTACAGAAATTAGGTGTCGATTCGGATGGTGTCGGATGCAACGATAGAGACTTCGGACCAGCCGGCGAACTGATTGGCAAGCCGCCTCACCTTTACACCTTTGGATATATATGTGAGCGCGCTCTTTCCAGTCCTGCCACACCCGGGAAAAAACAAGTATTCACTTTTGACCAAGTCCATTCCTCAGCTTTTTACAAGCACCGCCCACCCTTCATCTCCCGCTTTCCAGAAGGTTTCGATTGTATCATTCTCGCCTATGGCCAAACCAGCAGCGGCAAGACATTACCATGACTGGTATCGACTTGGACACCATTCCTTCCGATCCGAACAACTTGAACGGCATGGGCATTATACCGCGTGCCGTATCCACGACATTCTCGCAGGCAAAGAAGCTCAAGGACTACCGCGGCGGGTCTTGGAATTACAGTATCAAGGCTCGTTCATAGAAGTGTACAATGAGGATTTGATTGACCTTCTGAGTTCGGATGAAGCTACCGGTTCCCGTCGTGAAGTTCAGATACAGGAAGGAAAAGACGGCTCTGTAATCTGGGGTGGTCTTCGAGAGGTCAACGTTCGAAGTAGCAACATAAGTCATGAACTTGTACCTGACCATTGAACGTGTCAATGCCCCTAGGCCCGGACTGATCAGTTCTCAGCCTTATTCGACAGGGAACCTCTATCAGGCGCACGAACGAGACAGACATGAATGCCTAATCGTCTCGTTCGCATGCCATATCTGCTCTGACGCTCACTCAGAAGAAGTATACGGGCACTGGCCCACCTCCTAGGTCATCGTCCCCCCTGCCTCCGAATGGTCGTTCGCCTTTGCGTCTTGCCCGACCAGGATATCTCTATACCAGTTCACCCACGGCCGCAAAGGTGTCTTCTCCTACTATCATGGGCAGGCCCCCTACCCCAAGTTTGGAAGGGGAGGTGGACTGCGTTCCGCCAGTTCCCTCGGATTACGACCTCCAGACAACCGAATAGCGGATAACGATGACGACAGTAGTGGCGAATGGACGACGATTGTGTCCGGGTTCCACTTTATCGACTTGGCTGGTTCTGAAAGGGTATTTATTTCTTAATTCCCGATCCTATCTTCTGCTAACTTCAAGCTCAGCTGAAGCGAACCGCTACCGCCGCTCGGAGAACGTATCAGAGAGGGCATCTGCATTAATAGCGGTCTTCTGGCTTTGGGCAATGCCATCTCAGCACTCGGTGACCCATCTCGTGCAAAGTCTCGTACCAGCTCGCACGTACCTTATTGATTCCAAACTCACTCGGCTTCTTCAAGATTCGCTTGGGGGCAACACACACACTCTCATGAAGCATGGCGGAACCGGAAAGTATGAAGAGATCGTGGTGCTTGTCATTGAGCAAAACTTCCCAACCCTACCATTCCAGAGTTTTCGGCTCCCGAAAGTGTGGAGACAACGCCCATCCGCCAGAATATAGTTAGCCTACAAAGCAGGGATATATTAGCCGACTGCCTTTTTTCCGCCAGGGGAACTCTTTGGCACGTTGGAACGATGCCCGGACCCACTTCCATATACCATCTCTGGAAAGCATTTGATATCAATTCCAACGTCGGCGGTGCTTGCGGAGAGATTGTGGCACTCAAGGGCAAGTATGGACAGTACCTCTTAAATCCGCTTGTTGCAGCACAAAACTTCGAGTACAAGATGTCCAACATCCTGGATAAACCTCTGGAGAGCGTGTTTGGATATATCACAGTACTGCCTGGTGCTTTCAGCGCGTATCGGTACATCGCCCTGCAAAACGACTCCAAGGGAGAGGTCCGTTGCACAAGTACTTTTTGGGAGAGAAGATGCATGGCGATGCAGACATTTTCACTGCCAATATGTATCTTGCCGAGGATCGGGTAAGTGACCAGTTTGTCGTGATTCGATTACTCATAGATATGTCAGATACTATGCTGGGAGTTGGTCTCGAAGCGTGGAGGCTCATGGATCCTGCACTATGTCAAATCAGCGTATGCTGTTCCCGATGTTCCCGATCAGGTTCCAGAGTTGATATCGCAACGTCGGCGTTGGCTCAACGGTTCATTCTTCGCCGCGGTCCACAGTACCTTTCACTTCCTATCGCTCGTCACATACCTTCCTTCGCAAGTTTTGGATACATATCGAAATGGTCTACCGATATTATAACTTGGTATTCTCCTGGTTCTCCCTCGTACGTCTTGTCTCTCTACTTTCTTCAATGCTTCTGGTGACACGGATCATATACAGGGCAACTATTACATTGCCTTTGTTATCCTCACGAACGCACTGAAGGACTACGTACCCAGTGTGCATTACGTCAACCTTGTTCTCAATTATTTTTATCTGGGCCTACTCATCACCTGCTTCCTGCTTTCCCTTGGTAATCGACCGCAGGGTGCCAAGTGGGCATACACCCTGGCTTTCGTTGGGTTCGCTTTAATCACGGTTTACATGACTGTCCGTTCCGCACTGGTATCCTATTTTGCCGAATTCGTGTCGACTTGTGTTATAGGTCTCGGCGTTCCTTCTTGCCTACAAGGGTGTCGAGAGTGTTGCTAATTCAGAGGGTCGGTCCATTCAAGCCAGCGATTTCTTTACGAACTCGATCTTCCGAAACATCGTCCTCTCTCTGGCGGCTACGCTGGGACTTTATATTATATCGTCACTCTTATTCGTGCGCCCATATTTGATTCATGATACGGCAACAATTGACAGCAGCCGTAGTTTGAACCATGGCACATGATCACCTCATTCCTTCAATACCCTTTGATGGCCCCGTCATATATCGCGGTCTTGAACGTATACGCTGTGCGTTCTGTCCATTTATTTGCCTGAAATGTGTCACTTAGATATCTTGTCAGTTTGCCAACGTGCACGACGTCTCATGGGGCACAAAAGGCGATAACAAGGTTTCCACTGACCTCGGAGTTGTTTCTGTCGGCAAAGGTGCGAACAAGAACGAGGTAGAGGTCGCCGTACCTACCGCGGAGACGGATATCAATGCTGCCTACGAAGACGCAATACACGTGTTGTCTACGAAACCGCCGAAAGAAGAGAAGACAGTAGATCCGGCGACGCACCAAGAGGATTACTACAAAACATTCCGAACGAAGGTCACGGAGTCAGTGTGGCTTGCACTGTTGGGCACGTGTTTTATTATTTGATGCTGGTTGTAGGTGTTAATGATTTGGACGTTGAGCAATGTTTGTTTTTCATTTCTTGCGTGTGGCGGGCATCGTTTGCTGACGGATCCGTCTAGGTCACTCCATGGAAGGTAACAAGTATGTAAACGGGGCTTCGATCTCACGTCGCTTACTAGCGGCCTCGTGCCTGCCTTATAATGTTGTCAGTGCTCCAATGTTGAAAATGCCCTGCCTCCCTCGGTGCTTGCACCAATCCCGGCCGACACGCGCACTTGGTCAGGCTATACAGGCTCCTCCTTCTTTCCTTATATCCCTTCCTCCTCCATCCGTCTCTGTCTTTCCATCTCTCCTGAGAGGGTCCTTAACCAGTCCCTTTCTCCCCTCCCTTTGATCATGCTCGTGCTCGGTTCAAACTCGACATGCGACGTTTGTCTCGAGTGCTACACTACTGGGGCTAGCATACCCCGCGCCATCTCGTGCGGTCATGTCTTTTGTCAAAAGTGAGTCCATTCATCCCCTTCACTGACAATGCGCGACTGAGCAACCTACCTCCCATGCCTTCCCCCTCAGATGTCTTGACCACCTGATGCAACACAAGTGTCCCCTCTGTCGCGAGCGTTTTTCGCCTCGTGATGTCCGAAAGCTCCACGTCGACTGCGATCCTTTCACGAGGGCCGCTGAGCCACCCTCCTCGGAGCCCGAGGCAGTCCCACCCCAGATCGACAACGAGTCTCAGCGTCTGCTCGACGACATCGCACGCATCGTCAAGGAGGGTGGCAAAGTCAACGAAATTCGGAGGGTGATCGACCAGTGTAGGGCTCACTACAAGTCGCTGCCCGGGAATCAGGTGTGTGTCCTCTTCCCACCGCTTCTGATCCCTGAGGGAAATCGGCTCATACGGCCCTGTGTGTTTTCTCTCCAGTATACGCCCGTCAGGGTAGGTTGTCTTTTGCTGCACAACCTGTTGGAGGCGCAGAGGAAGCAGGTCGTGCAAGCCGAACAACTTCGCGAAGCCAACGCTGCACGTGACGAAATACGTGATCGATCAACGTCTGAACTCGAGGCGGTTCAGCTCAAGTACGACGACTTGGAACGCACGAGTCGTGACGAGAAGGACACCTCACTTGTCATTGAGAAGAGTTTGAGGGAACACTATGACCAGATGAACAACTTTTGGAAAGGGTATGTAGTCCCGGTCACAAATGGTTTATCTGTCGCTGACGTCTTGGTTTTAGCCAAGTAAGTCGATACGTCCATTTTTTTTACTCTGCATGCCTAAGACCCCATTCTAGATGGATTCAGTGAACCAAAAATGTCGGTCTTTGCGTGACCAACTCGATCGATTGCGTACGAGCGGGGCAATGATTCCGCCGCCGCCTCCCCGATCGATCGAGCTTCAGCATTTCTACAGGAACGAACCAAAACGTTCCTCCTCCAGCAGCGAAGATCCGGCGTTGACTGCTCGAGAGGAGATGACGACGGCCAAAGGAAAACTCATCGAGGACAACAATTACGACTTTCATCTCTCCCCTCTCAAAGAGTTCGCCGCTCCTCTGGCTTCGACTGCGCCTTCCCTGATGGCTCTCGCGGACGACTCGGATCCGGACGATATCGCAAAAGCCATGCGCGCCAGATCGCCTATCCAAGAGGAACCCGAGCCAGAGTCCGAGCTTGAAGATTCCGGCGTGTCCGCCGCCACCGCGCTAGCGTATCCATTCCCTGCGCACCTCCAACCTCCGACGACCAAGAGGTACTATTTTTATGACCCTCTTGGCTTACTGTGGGTGTTCACGCATTCCCCTACTTAGCTCGTCTTCTCCATCGTTGTCGCAGGAGCTCTCGTCAGTGCGCTCTCGCAAGATGTGCAACTCCAGTCATGGCACCTCTAGCTCGGTATCGCACTCCCCCACTGGCAATCCTCATAATTTCGCTTTCTCCGCCTCCGGCCACATTGAATGGCCACATTTCTCTAGCCGAACAACGCTCTGTGTTTAGCATGGAGAAGGAGATCATACGTCTGCAAGAAGTTCTGATGGAGCGTGAAGCAGAAATAGGTGCTTTGGAAATCACCTTGCGAGAGAAAGAAGAGGAAGGTGTGACTTCACCCCTGGCCGCGACCGAGATCGCGGGAGCGGAGATCATACCATGTATCTTTCCCCTACGATCATTAAAAAGCTCAACGCGGTTCGAAAGAGCATGCAACTCGTCGGAGTGTCGTCCGTTGACAACGACCTCAATGCGGACGAGGACGTCCACGAGTCGCTGGATCGCCTCAACGAGCTTATGTTACGTACTCACCTCACCCTTCCTCACCCTCACCCTCACCCTAGATGTCCACATGGCGGCGACAACACCAACACCACAACGTCACGGTGACAACTGCCGCGATACCACAATGCGACGAGGACAAATCGAGGACGAGGACACGAAGAGGATGAAATAGGGACAGGGACGACAATGACGAGTTCAAGACGACTGTGCCAGTGCGTATTCATCTCTCCCTCCCTCCCTCCCTCCCTCTCTCCCTCTCCCTAGATCTTGTCCACACGGCGACAACACCAACACCACAACGCGACAACTGCCGCAACGGCATACCCGGGCCACAATGCAACGAGGACGCATAATGACAAGTCGAGGACGAGGATGAAATGGGGACAGGGACAGGGACGACGATGACGAGTACAAGACGACTGTACCAATGCGTACTCACCTCTCCCTCTCCCTAGTTCTTGTCCATGTGACGACAACACTGACCACCACAACACGACAAGGACGCGAAGAGGATGAAATTGGAACAGGGACGACGATGACGAGTACGAGACAACTGTGTCGGTGCGTACTCACCTCTCCCTCTCCCTCTCCTTAGATCTTGTCCACACGGCGACGACACCGACACCACAACGCGACAACTGCCGCGACGGCATGCTGGCACAATGCGACGAGGATACATAATGACAAGTCGAGGATGAGGGTGCGAGGAGGATGGAATGGGGACCTCTCCCTCTCCCTCGCCCTATTGTCCGTACGGCGACAACACCGACACGCAATGCACGACGAGGACGCGAAGAGGATGAAATGGGGACAGGGACGGCGATGACGAGTACGAGACAACTGTGTCGGTGCGTACTCACCTCTCCCTCTCTCTCCCTCTCCTTAGATCTTGTCCACACGGCGAAGACACCGACACCACAACACGACGAGGACGCGAAGAGGATGAAATGGGGACAGGGACGGCGATGACGAGTACGAGACTACTGTGCCAGTGCGTACTCACCTCTCCCCCTCCCTCGCCCTAGATCTTGTCCACACGGCGACAACACCGACACGCAATGCACGACGAGAACAACCGACGCGATGTGGCACCGCGATACGACAATTGTCGCAACCGTGACGGCGTGCTACATCGAGACGAGGACCGTCTGCTATCAGACATGACAACGATGTGCAACGTGACGATGGCGTACCACGCAACGACGACGAAGACGAAGCGACATTGACAATCTGCCGCAAACCAAAGGCGCGATGACACGACGACAACGGTGAGTAGTACGCCTAGTCCTCCTCCTCCTCCTCCTCCTCCTCCTCCTCCTCCACCACCTCCCTTCCTCGTGCAACAACCTAGCACGATGACGCGTTGTCCCCGACATTCTATGACGTGACGGTGATGACGCTGGCACGATGGCACGACCACAACGACAATCACGACGTGACAACGTACCACGACGCCTGCATGCCACGACGCGACGACATTCGTCCAAAACATTTGAGTCTCGGGATGTCATGGGCCTTGAACGAGCAAGGGGGTGGGATGGGTGTCCGGTTTCGATGCCGAAGGTCCTCGTCAGGGAACTACCACTACCCCCGACCTTCCAGGGCCGTGTGGGTAACATAGAACTGTAACACTCAAAGGGAGTTTAGACTTAGTAATTATTAGTGGTACTCGGCGAGAGTCCGCCGAATTCGGTCGAGAACGCATGACGAAGGCAATGAGACTGTAGTAACTAACGGGAGCAATGACGCGCTTGACGAGATCGCTCTGCAGTTTGTTTTCTAGCAAGGTGAATAAGAGATTCGAGTCATGTTTGTGTTTGAACAATGAACATGGCTACGACGTCTTCGACGATACCATCCCCGTCGCCCCGCCCCTCCACATATATGTCCTCAGGCTCGCACTCCTCACTCACCTCGTTGCAACAGTCCCAGCAACAGGCGACGTCGAACCCATGTTCATCGCATCCCTCAACGCTAACCCAGAAGCCCTCCGCCTCCACGACGCCCTCGAATCAGTAGGCGTACCCACAAAACACTGCAAAATCTGGCAAAACCTCGGCGTCCGCACGCGCCCGCCGCCGTCATCAACCACAACCCCCTCCCAGAGGTCTCGCACGAAGACTTTATCGCCATCCTCGCTCCCGTCCTCGCTCCAGAAAATTACGTCGGATTTCACCTACCACAGAGCCTCCGCCCAATGTTCCCCCTGTCCCACGCACACGACCAACAGTCCCCCTCACCTATTCCCCTGTTTCTAAACTCCCTCGCTCCACCGTCTGCACCGCGTCGAACCGCCCCGCCACCTCAACGAACAGCGCGCCCCCGCCCCCACCGCACTCTTACAATATCCCTAGCTCGAGTCTGCACTTCCCCGCACCCTTTGAGCTTCACTTTGAGGGCCGGAGCGTGCGCAACACTCTCGCCAACATTATCGGTGTAGATGGTCTCGCCCGCGAATGAAAATGGCGCTCCCGATGCGTCATCTCTGTCAATCTCAGGCGTCACGCTCGTGACGGCGTTTCATGCGGTCCGTCCCCTCCCTCAGAACGTCCATTCCTTGATTCAATAGGTCATGCTTGACAGCTTCTCCGAGTCCCACACGCCGACGTCATCTTGCTCGCTTCCCCTACGTTTCCCTTCCTCGCTAGTAGTCCAACTCAGCCTGGTCAACCTGCCTCTGCAACCTTGACCCCCGGCACTGCACCGACCTCCCGCGCCGTGCCCCACTGCACGCCCTGCTCGTCCTCAATGCCGGCCGCGACGACGCTGCACTCCTCAGCCTCCCCACGAGCGAGTACCTCCATCCAGGTGGAGTCCACCCTCGAACGTCCACCACGACCATCGCGCTGCCGGTCACGCGCACCGCGACTCTGGAATCTCGAACGGCTCGCGGTTGAAGCGCGCATGGGATTTCTGGGCGAGGGTTGGACGGGGGGTGCGGGTAGTGGAAGTGGGAGTGGGAGTGGGAGTGGCGCAGCTGAGGGGGCACGGCGGATGCGTCGTTTGAGGCGCTGCCGCGGCCAAGTGGGGAATCGTTTCATTTGATGGACGACAAAGAGGAGGAGGACATGGAGATGCGGACACGGAAGAATGGGAGGGGTGCTGATGCGCAAGTGGTGCGTATGAACAGACACGGTCATCGAGATGTGGACGGAGAGGGAGACAAGGACGAGCAGCCCCTTACGACGTGTACGGTGCGCCCAGGTCCGCTCCTTCTGCCTTCTCGCCACCACCGACGTTACCTATGGCGAGTCGAGATGGCAGCGGCGAAGGCAAGATGTCCCTTGGCTCCTTCTTTGGCAGTGATGGCACCCCGCCGATGCGGCAACGCCCCGCGCCGCCTCAGCTGCCCTACTCGGCCTTTCCGCCCACTGGTATGTGTCTAGCAAGAGTCTGACCAGGGCTTGCCAACGGTACCACCCCCATGTACGCTAGATGTCAACTTAGACGGCGTCGGACAGTCTATAGTGAGCCTCCTCACTTCTACATCTTCGGGTACTAACGTCTGGATGGATATCGAGGTACGCGTGCTGGCATTATTCTTTGCCGACACTCAGTCGTACAAGAACTAGACATCAATGCGGGCATGTCGGTCGGTTTATGGTGAGCTCCCTCGCCTCTACGTCTTTAGGTATATGACTTGTCTCCTTGCAGGTCTTAGTACGTGCTCAGTACCCGCTTTATTCTTTACTGAGAGAGCAAGGACAGATCGGAGTCGAGCAGCTGGAAAAGGAGAAAAAGGACATGAACGTGGTTTGCGGATCCACCACATCGAGCGGGCGTACCGCAAAGAAGGGCGCCCGCTGCTCGCGCGAGGCTAAACTGACGGGCGATTTGGTGCGGAGGAGTTGCGTCGGCGTTCATCCTCGTCCTCGTGTTGCTGCTCGTTGAACGACGAGGGACGCGCATGTAAGAGCCAAGATCGGAAAAATGACAAGGCTACGCAGATTCGGAGAAACGGGCTTCACTTTTGGGCGGTGGCAGAGAAGATGAAGGAGGGAAGGAGGCAGCGGGAGGAAGAGCAGGAGGGCGAGAGGAGGGCGGAGGAGCGGGTGAATGTTTCTTGGTTGATGTCGATGTGTGTAGTGTGACTGACCCCGGATTACAGAACGACGTGCGGCAGAAGAGGCCAAGGTGGCGAACAAACGGCAAGACTCGCAGGAGGATTGGTTGGCCGAGCAGCGTCGACAACGCCAGACCGAGCGAGCTGCTGCACTTGAAGAAGTGCACAAGAAGGCATAACGGGAGCAAGAACCGGAGGAATGTGCAAAGATGCGTGCGCACTCTGCTGGAAAGATGGGTCCTGCGGTTCCGCGTTCCGAGGGGGGGTCGAGTACTTCCGACTCGGATGGTGATTCCGCCCCCACAACCGCTTTGACTACGGCGAGCACGATAACAGGCGGCCTCGCACCTCCACGACCGCAGAGTCCGGCGCTGTCGCCTATCAGTGCGACTGTGACGTGTACCGAGGGTGACAATTACTCTGGCATGACAATGATAATGATGCACTGCACTGCGGTGTTGGCAGTACCACAATGGGGCATGGATGCGGTTACTAGAATGATTGGCTATACTATGTAGTATATATATTACTTTGCAACATGTTTGGTGCTTTCCGAAGCTTTACCTTGTGTGATGACTTGCCAGTGGAGTAAACATTGCTTTACTGATATGTTCTTTGGCCGCTTTAGCTCTTTACTAATACAATGTATTCTAAAATAGTAAGAAGTTGTAAGTAACTTAGATTTGCTAATGAGTCAGACTTGGTCAGTGGCTGTGATAGCTGTGCAATCAGTACTAGCTGTGGGAAATCTGTACTAGCTGTGGTAAGTCTGTATGAGCTGTGGAAAGTCTGTGGCATCTGTGATGTCTGTGCCAAATCAGGCCATTTGCTGATGTCTCTTACTCTCTGCCAAGATCCCCGCATGTCCCCCTCCGTCTCCCGTAACTCCCGCATGGTTACGGACAGCTCGGCTAGCAATGCGTCGCTGAGGTCGGTCAGCGGTTTCTTGTAAGCTACCTCCAAAGGCGATAACGTCTCGTCCCACATCCCCTGATTTCTGTCAGATATTGCCATTGTCTTATAATTACCAAATTGACTTACATGAAAGTAATCATATGCTCGCTTGAACGCGGTGTTCGGTCGGTGCAGATCTTCGTTTTTATGATAGTCCGGCAAGGCTACCGACCACCAAGGTTGGTCCATACCGAATGTCGGAGCATATTCATTCGGCTTCCAGCTCGGCAGTAGGGCCCGAGCATGAGTCAGAGGATACCGATCTAATTGTTTTGTCCCCAATATAAACGTAGCCATGGTTTCCTCACGCTCGGCGTGGAGCATCAAGCCGTACCAATACCGAGCGATCGGAGGTGGCACACTCTGCCGACCAGCATATGCAGCGAGCATCCATCCCGCAACCTCCTAATGGGTGACTCAGATCAGTGTGATTTGCGAAGTGTGATAGACGGAATAGGACTTACTATATCGACTCCCAAATTTCTAAACCAGAACCGAGGCCATGACTCAACTTCACAACCCCGCAGAATCCCCACAGCGATGTCCAGACGAAGTAAGTAATAGAACATAATCATATGTAACCAGCTCTGGGTAATGTTTGGGAAATGGAATGTAGAGGGAGCCATGGTGCAGGGGGAATAATGTGGAGCGTGTCAATGATGGCTTGATTTTATACCGATCAATTTCGGTCCACAAAGCTGTGTGTGAGGAATTTCGTAATCAGACAACAATAGACATGAAATCATCCATAGGTCTCCACAGTTACTATCATTGGCAAATGTATCACTACTCTAGACTACAATGGGGTTGCAGTTGTCAATGTTCGGCGTCCAAGCTGTAGAGGCCGAACGGTAGAGCATTCAGCTGCAACAGGGCTGCCGATTTCAATGCTCGGAGTCCTAGCAACACCCGCCCGAACCTTATCCCATTCGGACTGACACTGGTCCCTCAATCTTCCATACGTGGCCTTCTGCCTCGCTGCATAGCAGGCCTGCCCTCGATGACCTTTGCGATTGCTTCGGCTGCCCAAATGTTCCCATGTCCTGGCTTTCCAATCAAAGAATTCGGCAGTCCATTGGAACTCGGCCATCAAAAGCTCTTCCTCTTCTCGTCTCCGGTCCATCGTAGCTTTTGCTCGTAGCCAATTGACTCGATAGACTTTCAGCTACTCGTCAGTGTTAACTTCTCGGTCCTGAGTGGGTCTAAACTTACATTCAGACATCCAATCATTCGTCTCGGTGTCCCTCGGGATATCCATTGTCCAAAACCAAGCAAGGGAGGCGTTGCGATGGTCGCGAGCATTCGGCATCGCTACAGCCGTGCTGACCTTCAGATCGTTATCCTTCAGTACCTCGTACCTGGTCATCAACTCCGTAGTCGCACCCAGTGATATCATGGCGGATCGGCAAGTCCGATATATTTCGGAATAGCGCGTGACTATGGCATCAACGGCGTGAACCTTTCCCCAAGCCCGAGTACTCATAGCTTGGCTTTTCGAGTGGCGAACCTCGGTTCTGAATAAAACCGCTTTATCCGCTAATGCCAACCTGATCTCATGGAGGGCATCATTTGCCTGCCCAGCCCGAAGCTTCAGCTCCAACGATACGAGTCCTTCGGCACCCAGCGTGTTGCATTTGTCGAGACCGAGGTTGGATGGTAAAGGCAATGAAGTTTCTTCGGGTCGTTGATCTATGAACTCATCGTCCGGCTCCATATCGTTGGCCTGATCTTCTCGGTCTGGCGAATGCGTTGGTCGATCATCCTCGTATGCATCTGTGAGGTATGCTGGAGCCTCGGAGAGAAATCCCGAGATGTCGGTCGACAGCCTTTCAGCTCTTCGGACCACCGCCAGCTTTCGTAGGTCAGTCGAGCGAGGCCCGATAGCTTTGATATCCCGGCCGAGGGCCATCTGAGCTTCCTGAAGCTTTAAACCCTTTGCTAACCATGTGGCAGCACCCTTGTGATTATGGCCGATATTCCGCATGCTCTCCAATATGCCGAGCTCCACAGCCTGCAGAGTCGGGGCTATATCGAAATTTAAGGACAAATCATGGTTGATTCAATTGGACCGTACCCTTTTGCAATTTGACGTCATATATATCCATCCGACTTGCGTCGATGTGGCGACCTTCCCTAGCATCCATCTCCTGCCGGAGCCATATTCGCTTCTCGGCATCATCAATGCCGACATCCAAGTCATAAAATTTGGTCCGAGCTGTTGTCAGAGATTTCCGAGCTTCGGTAATCTTCCGGGCCAGAGATTGACCTGAACAAACAATAACATAAGATCCTGAGAGAGAGAACGGCAATCATCACATACTCATTCGAACCATCTTTACAAAGTTTGAATCATTCATTTGAAAATCAAGAAGTTCCTGACGACTTGGAGACGACATTCCCCGTGTGGATCCAGACACGATGTTGAGTACCGACCACAAAGTTTCAATTATCTCCCCATCAACCCATCCGGCACCATCGATGAACAGCGGAGCATACCGAGGGAAGCATGAAGGTTGGTGACCGTGAACGTGCCAAATTCCGATTCCCGGGACGATGTCGACATCTTTCGGAATGTCTATCAAATGGCTGTTACCGACTCGGTTCCGAAATTTCTTCATGTAGGCGCAGTTCACATCGTAAAAGCTGATTACTTTTGAAATCCCTTGCATGTTGTGCTTCAATGCATTCGTCAACGAGTAGTCCATGTTTACCTGTCTGTTCTGGCAATTAGCACCCCGATGAAATCATCGGTAGATGTCATACCTCTCGCCCTTTTGAAAATCTACCACCGAATGGGGTACGAAACAACCATGCCGAGCACAGGCGGTTGCTCCAATACCGGTAGCCTGTAACTTTCCATGGCTTGCGTTGGCCTGGTTGACGGCACGATGGTTATTGCAGGTTGACCGCTGCTCCGAATGTCAAACAGGCATCCCCGAGGTCCTGTCGAGAACTTACCTCTAGAGGATGCTCGGTCACCTTCAGATATTCATGGTACTCCGGCCGAGTGACCATATAGCCGAGCCCATCCATCAGCCAAACCTGGTCATCAGGGCTTTTGTCATACAGATGTTCGGCCTTGAAATTTCCATCCATAACGAATGTTCGGGAGTACTTCCAACTATAGAAATAGGCTTGGAGCTCAATGGGGATATTGTATCAAAGGAAAGATACTTACTCAGACAGTTCTTCATCCGATACATCAACGTTAATACCGGGCTGTGGACATGCCGGACAAAATAACGCCAACTCCCCTTGTTCGGCTTGCCGAGATTGGTGACCGAACCCATTCCATTTCAGTAATTTGAGAAACCTCCATTGGCGGGCGACTCGGAGTAACTCTCGGTATCGGTCCTGACACCTCGTCAGTGACAGATCAAAAATGATTCATCTACATACCGGAATGAGGTGGGGAAAGACATTCGAAGTCACCCTCCGAAGCTTACTGTAGTAATTCATGGCCGAGGTACCGCATTCCAGATTGTCTCGGATGAAATCATCCAAAACCCGGAATGTGAATGCAGTACGCATAGTCTTCAAAGTCGCCGGGAACAGGTGGCACCGAAGAAGTTGGACATATTCGGGTGGAGATCCCGGGCAGGTGCAGAAGTTCACTGTTACGAAGTGTATGCCAGACACATCAACGATGGTGAGATAATCGCTGCCGGACGGGGGTTTCAAATGTGGGGGATGGTCCATCGGCTCCATATCTTGCCATTCGTCATCGTCCATCGGAACCGGCCCATTGTCTGCTGCCGAATTCGGCTGCTGTCCTCTCCCTCCTGCCGGACAAGAACTCCCATTGTGACCGAGGTCTAATTCGAAGCCGGTCTGTAAATCCATTCGGTAAAAAACACCTATGTCCACATTGCATTTTTCTAACTTACCAAGAATAATGCCGAATCGTCGAAAAATGTTCCGTTCCATTGTTTGATCCTATGGAATGGGCTCCGTTTGTGTTGTACTCGGCAGCAATGAGTGCAATATAACGGCTGGCCGAAACATCCGATGCATCTATATGAACCATCCTTCTCGCACACGGAACATTTCCTTTCAATTGGGGGGGCCTCCATCTCCAACAATGCCTGGAGGAATTCCTTCCGGTGAGCATACCATTTCCGGAGATACTCATTTGATGTCTGTATGATGATGAGTATCTCGGAAGGTGAACATATATTGCCACTGACATTCTTTGCTTTCAGCTTAATCGGATGAATCACATTGTCAGCTCCATCAATGCTAATAGTGGGTTTTGAATATATTGTATCAAGCCATGGTTAAGATGTATACCAATCATTATCGAATGCATTCCGTAATACATTTCTTGACTGAGAGGTACCGGATTTCCTCGGAGTGAGATGATGCTTTCGGGACTTTGTAGGAGTCGAGTTACTGCTATTGAATGGGGAGTTTGACCTCTTCGGCAGATCCAGGCGAACGAGACTGCCTCTAGTCCCTCTTGTAGTTTCTTTCGTCACCCAAGCAGTATGAGCCACATTGCTGGAGTTAATCTTGCGTTTGGCCATCATGCAACCTCTATGATGTTGCAAACCGAAATCGACAAGTTGATCAAACTGATAACATTGCAATGAAGCAGACGCAAGGTGGAATCCCATTTGGGCTATTCCGTGGCATCGGATCAGACCCTGAAATAGTGCCGGCATCCCGTCGTCCCATCATTCTATGACGGCACATTGGTTCGGCTAATGTTGTGATTCGGTCAAATAATTACGTTGAATAGCATAAGTCTGTATTCGGTCTGACGTCCACCGCATTAGCTGAGATGAATATGGCACGTACCTATCCCCAAATAGCTAGGAGGCCTAGACACGCCCTCGCTTAACGTTTCCGGAGCTCGGTAACCATCTCGGATCGCTTATCAATTCTTTGAAGATTAACCGAGAGGTAATTCGGACTCCGGGCCTGGTATGCTACGATGGATGGATAGGCTACAGCTAGTAGGGTTTTCACCTTGTTCGAATATTCCTACGACTCATTCGCAATGTCCGACATAGAGGATGGACTGTCCGACTTCGAAGATGAAGATTTCGGCGGTTATGGTGATTCGGAGGGCGATCTGGATGAGATTGCCAGGGACCTTGACGATGACAAGGGTAGAGCATCAGAAGATCCAGACGAAGAAGACCTCACCGATGGTGATGAAGACGAAGAGGACAAGACCGAGCTTCCCGAGCAGGATGGACCTTGCGCTTCATCCAAGCAGCCCAGCGTTGATAAGCCCGAGGTCGCCGGCATCTCCCGACTCATCTTGCCTCTCCTACAGGCTGGGTACGAAGCATGGAAAGCAGAAGGAGGGAATAAGAGAAAAAAGGTGTGGAAGAATATGCTAAAGGACTTGCGTGTTCTCCCCGAGAATAGCATCCTGACAGACAGCCAATGGGATTTGCGTGGCGAGGTATTTTGATACTTGATCATATTCAAACAACTCTAACTAGATGCCTACAGTTGTATTTGCGATGGATGCGTAGGCAAGGCCGAAACAAGCCGAAGAAATCGGACTTCCTTGCTGCTCCGAAGTGGACACTGAGGAAGGTTGTGAAACAGAAAAAGGTGCAGCGTATCAATGACATCTTGCAGACCGAGTACGGCGTCCAAATGGGCAGCGCTGGAATGCTTGAAAAGTACCAGCAGGCTCTCAGCCAAGCCATCGAGGAGTTGAGCCCGGCCGAGACTCAGGAGATGCTGCTGGTGGCCGAGCAGTGGAACGAAGAGGCCGAGCCAGATTCGGTCAAAGCTCGGTAATATTTCGAGCGATTTCGGCAATGTTTGAATTAATTTGAAACGACCTGTCATAGGTTTGCGACCCGAGAAATGACACCGCTGGTGAAGAAGTTCACCGAAGCAATGTGGAAGAGAGGTGGTGTCCGAATGGTCGTTCTTGCTGGTTACAAAGACGAGCAGAACGCATGGATGACCACTTGGTATGTAATCGAAATTTTGCGGATACCGATGTTGTTTTAACCTCTTCCAGCTTCGATTATAACAATAACTTCGATAATGGACCGAGCTTCCGGGAAGCCACTACGATTCAGGGTCCCTGGGATAGGTATATTCAGCGTTGCTTTCGCCATGATGAGGACTCCGAGGAGGGGTCCGAGAATGAATTCGGCTCTAAAGGTTCGGAGGGATCGAGGCCGAAGAAGTCAAGTGGTAATCTCGGTGGCGAGTCTGCCCTGCGATTGGTCGTTCGCGACAATGGTGAAATATGGATTCCCGACTTGCTCGGACGCAATCGGTTGGATCTTCAGGCCTTGGTACGGGCATACCTGACTGCCCACTACAGTTCGTCGGTCATCGGTCGGCATTGTCCTGGCACTCACAATTTGAATATAGGGAAAGTTTGCAAGAATCCAAAAGCCTCGGCACCATTCAAAAAACTGGCCGAATTCCAAGACCGACTCTTTGCGGTACAACATCTCCCAGAAGGTTTCACCTTCCCGAGTGATCCGAGCCATATGTTGGCCAGTGATGCAACCCGCTTTTTGCAGTTTATTCGGGCAAGACAGAAGAGCTCTCCGGATGATGTGTTCGGCTTTCAATACACCCTGAACCGGGCAGGTGATCTAGTGGAGGTCATCGAGAATACTGATGACTCAGATGCCGAAGCCGTGATTCCGACAGCCAAGCAACGTGCCCAGTCGAAGAAAAACAGTACATCAGCTGCGACTCAGTCATCTCGACAGGTCGCTGTCCCGAAGACGTCTGGAGGTCTGCCAAGGCCTGGGAACAATACACTTGCCGAGGAAACCGATGCCGAGGATGTGGTTGTTTCCAAGAAGAGGCTTGCAGGAGGACCTCACCGTTCTCGGCCAGCTCCAAATGTGCCGAGTCCAGATGTGCCGAATGTGGACCATGACCTACCGAGGCATATCGAAGACGATGCTGCAGGTGCAGGAGCACATAGGACAGGCCAGTCTGCCAAAGGGAAAGGCAAGCAGGTCAGCCGACCGAACGCCTTAGTGGAAGTCGGGAGGGCTAGCGCGCCGTCGAAACAGCAGCCTTTCCTGGAGAGAACGTCGGCAACTTCTCTCAAAATAGGGCCACCGATTGGAGGTATGAACAGTTGGATGTGACGTTGGAATTGTTGAAAATCCTACACTATATAGTGAAACGCTCGAAGGTCGTTGGCCAAGCAACGGGGCTGCCGAAACACAATTCGGCACCGAAAGGTAATCTCGGGACAACGACGGTAAGTTCCAGATAAGTTGCCGAAATTGCTAAAGGCAAGCCCTTCAGTCGAAGGATGTTCCCGCCGGACAGCCAATTGATATGCAACGATCCGGCCCTCTGAAATCCGCTTTGAAAGCCTCTACCTCCAAGCAAACAGATGACACTCTCGGTATTGTTATCGATATTTGCTCGGAATCGTTGAATACTGAAGCTTCATACAGCCGATGGTGGACGACGGAATAAAAAGCAATCTCGGCCCTCTCACCGAGGAGACAACGCCATTACCGACACACCAGACAGAGAGATCACTCCTCCGAGATCTGCTCGGACCAACAAAGCCATCGAGAGTAAGATCATTCGCTGTCTCAGTATGCTTGTGAAATCAATTCAACCTTTCCAGATCAACTCGAATCTCTGACTCCACGCCGATCGAACCGAGAGCGAAGAGCTCCCGCCCGAGTTGACGAAGAAGAGCCGAGTCTTAAACGCCCCGCTCCGAGCGCTCCACTGACCACTCAATTCAAGGCTAAAAGGGCAAAGTTAACTTAGTCAACCTGCCATTTTAGTCTTTCGATTTCGCTGCTCACGCCTCTGGTACACGTTGTCCCCGAATGTTTACATTGTAACTACATCATTGTATATATTACAAATTCGACTACTATTTCTCCGACACTCGGACGATGCTACCTATTCTTCCATAGCAGCGTCGGTCGGCTTGGTTCCTTTATCTGTTAGAGTAATAAGTCAGTATCACGATAGAAACAACACCTAGAACTTACCGTTGACACCTTGATGCGAAGCGAACAGCGCCGGCGGGCGGTACGAGCCGAATAAAAAGCCAGCGTTCCAGCCAGCCGCCGGTGCCGAGGACCCTGCAACCGAGGTGTTGGCTTCGGGTAAGGATACCACTATTTCTGGCACCGAGTCGGTGGCTTCCAAGGGACTGATTGGGGGAGCGGATGGCGGGGGCGGACTATCCGTGGATGCGGTGGCCAGGAGAGCCGAAGGTGGAGGAGGGGGGACCGACGATATCGGTAATGGGTCCAGGGCGGAGGGCGGCACGCTGCCGGAGGGCGGGAGAGAAAACAAAGGCGATGGGGAAATTGGCGATGGGTCGAGGGCGGTGGTAGGAGCGCTGCTGGAGGGGGGAAGAGATTGCCCGCTGCCCTCCACCGATGGTCTGCTCGATCCATCTCCGCTTCCTGGCTCCAAGTTTCGCTGGGACTGAGGTCGTTCAAATGGAAATCGAATTCGAGAAATGATGGGGCGTACCCTATCCCCCTCCAGAACTCGAACCGAATCCACCAGCGACTGCAGCAACTTCCCGAATGATTTGAGGGTGTCTTCGACATCGGCCATTCGTTCTTCCATCGGTTTGACCTTTGCCGAGGGCGTTGCGGACTTAGAGGGTCCCCCGGGGGGCGGTTTGGTGATGAGGACAGAATCCAACTCTGTAGAATCGTTAGAAATAAAACTTGGAACGATGAAATCACTTACTATGTCTGACCTGGCGGGTTTGCCTTTCGACCGAGGGAGACGGTTCCCGGACACGTTTCGTCGACTGAGGGATCTTCAACTTGATTGGAGCGCGAAGGACATCGGGAGAGGATTGGCGCGACCTGTGGCGATGACCTTTGGACCGACGCTTCGAGGAGTCCGAATCCTTTGAGCCTTTTGGGGGCTTCGAACCTTCGGTCGGCTGGGTGGATGGAGCAGGAGCCGTTGGCTTCGTGGGGGGAGGGGGAAGTGGCTGACTTCGAGCGACGGACCGCCCTCTTTGTGGTGCTAACGAGCACTTTACCTTGCGCTGGTTGCACTGGAGGCAAGCCTTCCCTGGCCTCGCAATGCATTGAGTTCCCCTCTGAGCGCACGTCGCGCAGGAACCTTCCGACACCGACTCGGCATCTTCATCCGTCTGCTCAGCAGCCTTCTCAGGCATTGCCGAAGGTGCTCTCGAAGGCGCTCGACTTCTCCCTCGCTTTGGGGCCTTCGTTGGGACAGGCTTTTGGGGTGGTGGCGAGGATTCCTCGACCTCTATGTCGGTCTCCTGTCGGTCCAAGGGGTCGCTGTCTTCGACCGTGGCGACCTCTCTTTGCTTCCCTTTGCCCTTGCGATCGGCTTGTGGCTTCTCCACCTGGACGCGTTTGGTGGCGACGATGGGGACCTCGTCCATCGAAATGTCTTCGTCTTCTCCCGGTGGCTTGCTTTGAGTCGGGACTTGTCCAGCCATAGCCAGCCAAGGGTGGTCAGGCTGGGCGCTGACATCCAGGCCGACAATAGCTGACCAGCTTGGCCAACCCTTCGAGATGTCCCATCCAGCCAGCTGGATGTCGGCGGCGACGGCATACAGGGGAATGTCCTGCGCCATGTCGGCGATGGGCCGAATGAGCTCCTACTCGTATCGGTGGTCAGTGAGTATGCCACACTCGACGACTTATAGCTAACGCACCAGTTGCGCCCTGATATCCTCAATGGCCTCGTGCCACACATCCACTTGCGACGCGTTCTTCGCGACAGGTTGAAGTACCTTCGTCTTCATGATTGCCAGAATGGCTGAGCTAGCCTTGTCGACGATGGGTTGGGAGGTGAAGGATTCCATGGTGGTGCTGGTGGGAGGAGGATGAGAGTTGGAGTTGGAATAAATCATGAAGAAAGACCGACGCGGCGCTTTCGTGGTGGACCTGTCATGCTGTGTCCACGTCCACAATAGCCGAGCCGAAGGTCTCGGCTCCATTGTCGGTTGACGCGTCCACAAGTCGGTGATTCAATTTCCACATTGTGGATTGTGGACTGCTTAGTCTATCGGTGTATTGATGCCGATCAAACTCCACACATTGATTTTTGGCCTTAATTTAATCGGCATGCCTGCTACTTACGTTCGGCATCGGTGGACTGGGGCGCTTATGGGTAGCTTAAAAGCAAGTTCACCTTGGCCGTAGCGGTCCCGGCATCCCTTGTCGACTGCACCCATACCCTCGGTCTTTGAGCAAATAAGTATGGAAAAGCAAGTCCGATTTGCGCTTCTGGGTATAATTCATTCCACTCTGTGTCGTAAAAGTTTAACCTGGCTGTTTTAGCTTCTGTTCACACGATTTCAGACCGAACCGACACCTCGGTTGGTTCCTCTTCTGATGCCGATATCCTTATGGGTCACCCTACCAACAAGAATCGTAAGTCAATTTTGATTCCAAACTATCGCTATATTGATATACGCCTTTGCCCTAGGTCACGCTACTCCACATCGGGGACCTAGGTCCGGCGCGGCTCTCTCTCGACTTGCCTCGAACCCCTTCGAAGGCATGCGAGTACCCACCCCTCCGCCCTGTGAGCCACCCTCTGGCTTGTGTTCCCATTCCCCACAGCTTCCCCCGAACCCCTTCGCCGGCATGCGTGTGCCCACCCCTCCTCCTTTCCAGCTTCCTTCGCACATGAGACCCGAAGGCAAAAGCTCGGCCCATCCTCCTCCATATCCCCCAAACCCTTTCTCCGGCATGCGTGTGCCCACCCCTCCTCCTTTCCAGCCACCTACTAGCAAGCGCTCGGCTGCTTCAACTTCAACGCCGAACCCTTTCGCCGGAATGCGCGTTCCCACACCCCCACCTTTCCAGCCACCTGCAAGCATGAGGTCGGCTGCTTCAACTTCAATGCCGAACCCTTTCGCCGGCATGCGTGTTCCAACCCCTCCTCCTTTCAGGCCACCGACAGGCAAGAGCTCGGCTGCATTCGCTTCGACTCCGAACCCTTCGGCCGGAATGCAGGTACCCTCGGTCCATCCCTCTGCAACTGCTCCGAACCCTTTCGCTGGCATGAGGGTTCCAACTCCACCTCCCTATCAGCTGCATTCTCGAATGCGTCTATCTCCCACGCAACCGGCCCACAATTCCTTCGGCAGTGGATGGACTCTTCTGTCTCATACCTCACCCAGTTTTGCCTCCCTCGCATCGAGCTCCACGTCGTCTCCACCACCGAATCCATTCACTGGGTTCAGAGTTCCGACTCCTCCTCCATTTATTCCCCCAGTCGGTAAGTGTGTTTCTCATTTTGAATCGTAGAGTGGTTGATTTACGATTCAGCTGAAGGTATCAGGGTCCCGATACCCCCCACCTTCGGTCAGCAATCCCTCAGCCATTCCCCGGAGTCTTCGGATGCCGCAATGCGACAGGAATCTCCGGTAGACGAAGATGATCGATGGGGTTACCTCGACGCTGATGTCCCATCGGCAATCTCTCTTCTCGAACCGGTACACCGAAGGCTGTGGCGTATGAGGATCATGAAGCTGTTGGGCGGGGAAGGTGATTTCAATTTATCGATCGCTTTGCTATTTGATTGACTGAGTCGGCGATATCCCAGTTAACAATGCCGAAGGTCTTGGATCTGCCGAAGAAAACACACAAATTTCTGGGGTTCAAGTCGTCGGTGTACCGGAATATTGTGAGTTCTGTTTCAGCATCATATCAACGACAGTATAATTGACACGATGGCCAGTATTCACCGAATCTGGTGCTCCTCCTCGTCAAGTTCCACCGATTGAGTATGCTCCGAAGAGCATTGACTTGGCCATTGCTGCCACGTCGACGCTTTTTATTCAGGCATCCAAGCGCAGGCGGAATATTTTAGAAAGGCAGCTGACGATGTTGGATACGCTAGATTTTATTCAAGAACAATATAAATAGGAAAAGTTGTGAATGTATCTACAGTTATGTTAACCGAAGAATTGTTCTCGGTTTCGGTGTCTTCGAATGAAGCTACCCGAGTGATTTAGTAGAATAATTGCCATGTTGCACTTTGTCGATGCCTAATTCTATCATTCGTCCAGAATACTTTCGGTATCATGCTCGGTTGCCTGGCCATATGCTCACTCCTTTCGATAGATAGGCACCCATCACGTCCTCGGCACCACTCTCGGTGGATAAGCCTACACAAATGCAACATGTTCGGTATTATCTCGGTTGAACATAAGTTAGCTTGTAAGTTCTCGTCATTCTCGGCCTAATTCCCAAGCATATCCATTATTGTCGGGTAGCACTTATTACATGCTTATTCCTATCATTCGTCCGAATTAGCTTCGGTATCATCCTCGGTCAACAGTCGTGTCGATAAGCATCATATTTAGTTCGATTGATAGGCAGCCATTACCTCAGTATCACATTCGGTGGACAAGCCAATACAATTCGAACTGCTGCGGTACCATCTTGCTTGACCGTCCTGGATGGTAAGCATGATTCCTGTTTGGTATCACCCTCGGTCCCCAGGCCTCTCTTCAATCTGACCACAGGTAGACAGGCCTGTTCGTATGATTCGTGTGCGCTATCACTCTCGGTCGGCAGGCCTCTGCTTATACTACGTATTCGGTATCACACTGAGTAGACAGGCCTGTTTGTATGATACTTGTCCAGTATCACTTTCGGTCGACAGGCCTCTCCGTATGCAACGAATTCGGTATCAAACTGAGTAGACAGCCCTGTTCGTACGATTCGTGTTCAGTATCACTCTCGGTCGACTGGCCTCTGCGTATACTACGTATTCTGTTTCACGCCGAATAGACAGGCCTGTCGTATACTACGTATTCGGTATCACACCGAATAGACAGGCCTGTTCGTATACTACGTATTCGGTATCACACTGAGTAGACAGGCCTGCTCGTATGATTTGTGTTCGGTCTGACCATAGGTAGACAGGCCTGCTCGTATGATTCGTGTTCGGTATCACTCTAAGTCGACAGGCCTGTCCGTGTACTAAGGATTCGGTATTACACCGAGTAGACAGGCCTGTTCGTACGATTCGTGTTCAGTATCACTTTCTGTCGACAGGCCTCTCCGTATACAACGTATTCGGTATCACACCGAATAGACAGGCCTGTTCGTATACTACGTATTCTGTATCACACCGAGTAGACAGGCCTGTTCGTACGATTCGTGTTCAGTATCACTTTCGGTCGACAGGCCTCTCCGTATGCCACGTATTCGGTATCACACTGAGTAGACAGGCCTGCTCGTATGATTCGTGTTCGGTATCACTCTCAGTCGATAGGCCTCTCCGTATAATACGTATTCGGTATCACACTGAGTAGACAGGCCTCTACGTATACTACGTATTCGGTATCACACCGAGTAGACAGGCCTGTTCGTACGATTCGTGTTCAGTATCACTTTCGGTCGACAGGCCTATCCGTATACTACGTATTCTGTATCACACCGAATAGACAGGCCTGTTCGTATACTACGTATTCTGTATTACACCTGGGAGACAGGCCTGTTCGTACGATTCGTGTTCAGTATCACTTTCGGTCGACAGGCCTCTCCGTATACTACGTATTCGGTATCACACTGAGTAGACAGGCCTGCTCGTATGATTTGTGTCCGGTACCACTCTCAGTCCACAGGCCTCTCCGTATACTACGTATTCGGTATCAGACTGAGTAGACAGGCCTGTTCGTACGATTCGTGTTCGGTACCACTCTCAGTCGACAGGCCTCTCCGTATGCCACGTATTCGGTATCACACTGAGTAGACAGGCCTGCTCGTATGATTCGTGTTCGGTATCACTCTGAGTCGACAGGCCCCTCCGTATACTACGTATTCGGTATCAGATTGAGTAGAAAGGCCTGCTCGTATGATTGGTGTTCGGTATCACTCTCGGTCGACAGGCCTTTCCGTATACTACGTATTCGATATCACACCGAGTAGACAGGCCTGTTCGTACGATTCGTGTTCGGTATCACTCTCAGTCGACAGGCCTCTCCGTATGCCACGTATTCGGTATCACACTGAGTAGACAGGCCTGTTCGTATAATTCGTGTTCGGTACCACTCTCAGTCGACAGGCCTCTCCGTATACAACGTATTCGGTATCACACCGAGTGGACAGGCCTGTTCGTACGATTCGTGTTCAGTATCACTTTCGGTCGACAGGCCTCTCCGTATACTACGTATTCGGTATCACACCGAGTAGACAGGCCTGCTCGTATGATTCGTGTTCGGTACCACTCTCAGTCGACAGGCCTCTACGTATACTACGTATTCGGTATCACACCGAATAGACAGGCCTGTTCGTATACTACGTATTCGGTATCACACCGAGTAGACAGGCCTCTCCGTATACTACGTATTCGGTATCACTCTCGGTCGACAGGCCTGTCCGTATACTTCGTCTTCGTCATCGCAATAGGTTGACCGGCCCATGCGTACAGTTCGTGCTCGGGATTAGCATAGGCAGACAGGCCCGTGTGCATAACACGGTCTCGGTACGTCCGTCGGCCCGTTCGTTAGATGCGTTCTTAGATCGATACTGGGTCTCAGGGCCGGTTCGCATTCTACGTCCTCGGTCGTTCTCTCCATTGACAGGCCCGGCCACATTTTACGGTACATTTTCATCACCGGCCCGTTCATTCCTTACGCTGAAAATATGCTCGGGCCAGCCGAAGGCCCCT
Organism: Leccinum subatratum; assembly: GCA_038091595.1. NCBI lineage: Eukaryota > Fungi > Basidiomycota > Agaricomycetes > Boletales > Boletaceae > Leccinum > Leccinum subatratum. The sequence continues at coordinate 9,970 of JBBPOT010000017.1, read as the reverse complement.
TCGCGTTTGTCGACCATTCTGCAAGCAGGCTGTGCGTAATATTTCGCGAATTGTTACCACATGGGCTCGTTGTGAAGACTATCCGTGTACCCAACTTGGACCGTGTTCTGCAGGGGCTCAACATTATTACCGCATCTTCTCAGTTACCACTTCACTATCAAGAATGGCTTCGATGTCGACTTCCTGAGGAACTTGTGAGTACAAGCAAAAATGATTTCATTCATTATTTACTGATTGTCGTCCTTAGGACCGAGTAAACGTAATTCGAGGTAAATACCACTTTTACGCATTGCATCGGCGACAGCACTATGAACTTTTACGCTCGCTACGTTTTTGGTAGTCGATGATGGACGCTTTGGCATTGGATGGTTTCTCCACCCTTCGTGAGTTCAGCGAGCGAGGAGAATGATGAGATAGCTATAGTACGATACAAGGCCGGGGTAGATGACCGATCGTACTACGAAGAAACGGGAGAAATAATAATCGTGGAGGTGTCAGTCGAAGAGTTGGAAGACGAGGGAGGGGGTATACTCCGGGCGAGAATGAAACGAGCACATAACCTGGATGTTTTCTCGTGACCGTAACATGGGTCTTGCCTATGGCGGGATATCTGCACAGTTAATACTGCGCGATTTCTTACCCAGCGCGCCAAATAAAATTATTACCTTGCGCACTTCGCGCGAGAACCTCTCCCCAGCGCGAAAATTTCTACCTAGCGCGCCAACCACGTCAGGAGCCAGCACAACAAAGCCCAGCGTCGACACGCCGATGTCTCCTTGACGACCTCGGTGGTCTCGTACTCCAAGATCTCACCTTCCAAGGCCTCTCTGGCAACCAGACCTTCCGTATCCGTATTCTGGAACATGTTCCGAGAGGGGGCGTAAGACTCAGAGCCGTTATTGGAGGCCGTCTCTTCTTGGCCAGATGTGAGTCGACTGCGGTTGTCGAAATCGTCGAATTGGAATGATTTGCGGTCCTCGTCCTCGTCCTCGTCCTCGTACATTTCTCCGCATTGGAAAGGAGAGGCGTTAGATACCAGTGGGACGTGAGCTTGAGATGCGGCTTGGTTGTATTGATCTGCATAGTCGTCTGGGAGGTGTTCTGGGGAGGCGTACGGAGCATACAGGTCGCATGAGCGAACGTCGAGACCTGCTTCTGCCTCTCTAACACATAGTGCCGCACCCGAGGAAGCGTTATCATCTTCCTCCCGGTCTTGTTCTTCGATATTGGCATCCTCGCGGACGGTTGCATTCGCCTGATTGTGCCCTTGCGACGTGTTGAGGGCGCGCGCGTTGGTTTGGCCGGTTGTTGTGCCGAGACAATTGGACGCACACACGGATACATGCACGCCGCGTCGTCATCGCCTTCGTCACGTTCGTCGTCGCGTCGCCAGTTGGCGGCGTGGACGAGGTCTGGCGGGGTGGGGTGGGTGAGGGAGAGGGAGAGGGAGAGAAGCGGGCACCGTCGTCGTCCGTCACTTCGACTTTTGTTGTCGGCGTTGCGCGTGAATGAGCGGGATGCGGTGTTGTCGCCGCGTGGACGTATCTCATCCTCGTGAGTGTGGGGAATGCCCGCTGGTTTCCCAACAGAGCGCGGTGGATGAGGGAGTCGGGGGGAAATTCAAATACTATAGACGGTGTGTCTCGGGTATGACACGTGATCATGTGAGTCAATGATATATTATCTATACCCAGTTCTCCAGTGGGTCACAGCCCCCGCTTGACACTCCACCAGCTGTGGGCCAACCAGTTCACATACCAACGCAGCATGAGTCATTACCAGACTCGACCAACCACGATGAACGGGCCCGGGAGTCCATTAGTAGTCGTCTAGGGAAGGGTACGGGTATATATCTCGCGGGTGAGGGTATACACCTGTGGGTGCAGTTGATGCTGTTATGGTCGTGTAGTCACTGGCGTCGCTGTCGGTCCTGTCGCGTTGCTGTTAGTCCTGTCGTGGCTGGCGCCTGTCGTGGCTGCTGGTCCTGTCCGTTGCTGTCGTTGCTGTTGCTTGCTGACGCGTTGAATTGATCCCATTTCCTTCGTATCATATATTCATTCCTTATAATAATCAATCGGTTTTGATGTCAGTGGAATGCACTCGATGCTGTTGGTTGGTGTCGCTGTCGGTCCTGTCGTGTTACTGTCCGTGACCGTGGTGGTCCTGTCATTGCTGGTATTACCTGTCGACGCTGTCCGGCGAGTCATCGTTGCAGCCGTGGTCCTGTCGTTACTGTCGAGCCTGTGCAGACCTGTCAGGCTGCGGTATCACCTCATCCTCGTTGCAAAGTAGTAAGTGTATCTGTGAGACCCTATCGCTCCGAGTCACCGGGGATTGTCGGGCCCTGTTCATATTATCTGCATTCATGCTCACCTCAAAGGTCATCTGCGATGAAACATCTCGACCGCTCGGGGATCGCCGTCGGGCCATTGTCTATTCATATCTGCATTCATCCCCGCCTCGAAGTGCTCGGACGAGTCGCCGACGATCGGTACCGTTGCATCTGATTTCACCCACTTCACAAGTTGTCGAGTGTAGACATAGGTATTTCTTGCATCAAACATGCATAATGTATACTAGTGCTGGCCTATGGTAAACTGGTGGGCGGGAGCTCGAGTCTCTCGAAAACAAGCAGCTATCCCCGACTCTACACTTTAGTGTAGGGAGGGTTTTGTCGAGCTCAATTTTCAGGCACCCAATGGCAGCCTCCGATACATTCCTCTCCCTGTCGATGTCGTCCATGTTGACGCCCATGCAGCCCACTCGCGTTGTAGCAAACAAAGTACGACTGAGGCGACTTTGATCTTCTCAAGTGATTTAGATGCATTTTATGTCGGTGAGAACGGAGTACACAATTGGCTACCGAGCAGGATAATGCTGTTGTTTGAATTTATCTTTCCACATCACGTTCGAATACATGCCGTTTATAAGTAGCTCGCCGGAGTAGCATATCGACTGGACAAATCAAAAATCGAAACCACTGCGAGCCGTGGAGGATCACTGCAAAAGATAGGTGGAGTCGGGGACTTGGCGCATGCGCGCCGCTACGATATGTACTGTGCCAGTGACTCTCCTGATGATTATTCCTAGTAAGTACATCCTAGTCTCCCGTAGGCAAACCCTCAGTAAGAACACAGTTGTTCCTACTCTTCTAAGTAGCATCACCTCTGATGACGACAAAGACGTTCACGACCCACAAGTTAGTGGATTGCAGTATCCCAATTGCGAATCAAGTTCCTGATGGAATCGCCTCGATGGTTGGATTGCCAATTAATGTCGAGAACAGAAAAAGTCGATAGAGCATACTCCTTCCCCGGCGGATCATTATGGATGCATGTGAGGGTGTTGACCAAGAAGTCAGAGGCGAGTTCGACGCTGCCAACCGTGACAGGAATCTCCGTGTCAATTCCTCGAAGATGACATGCGTTGCCAAAGCAGAGTGATAGGTTGTACCGCAAGCACAGAACACGATACGATAGCCGAGACGAATAATGCGGAGGTAGGCTGGAAGACCACCGTGCATGACTTTCTAAATTCTAATCATCAAAGTTGACACGTCCGACATGTATAGTGACGGACTCCGGCTATTTGTAAATCTCCTTCTGCATGAAGTGATCAGATTTTCCTTCATGATCACAGCGATTCGATCTCCGGTGTCTCAATCCTACGTGTCGCAGGGGTATCGGGTTGGACTTCGTTGCAGCGGAGGCAGTCGATATGAAGGTCACTGACCTTCAGCGATGAGTGTAATGTGATCGTCTTCGAGTAAAGGACACGCTTAGTGTGCTCGGCAATGGCAGACGTATCCGAAGCAATGATGAACTCGATGTGCTGTAGAAATTCCATCCTCGGAAATGTAGTTCGAGATCTACGAGAGATCTTCGGGTCAACCGTTGCGGTACTAGGCCAGACGAGAGTGCCAGTGGGGGACGCGGGAGATTGAACTATGCGTCGGTAAGCAATGATGGGAATATGAATGGTAAGATCGACAACTATGTTATGACAAAGATTTCTTTTATGCTACTAGTTAGCTAGTTTTGTTGCTAATAGGGTACACGATGTTATTTGCGTAGTAGTTGTCGTGCGATGTTACACTGATTGATGATCCTGACTCCGCCGTGATATGGAGTACACCGCCACCTCACCATCACTTTCGTCGATCTCGTCAACGGCCCACAAACATGACCAGCTCGCCATACACCACTCAACGAATTCTGTCGTATCGGCTTCTCTAACAAGCGTCTGTGCAACGTTATTAAAATTGTGTCCACAGCCCGCAGGCTGCAGCTTCGATGTCGAGAGGAAAATAACCTGCATTTTAACGGTGAGTGGACATATTCGTTACCGTGTTCACTCAACGGTTTATCGTTCAAATATCGCACCAGTTTGTTTTCTTGGACTCGTCTTCTCGCTAGCTACAGCCTTCCAGCGCGCTTCTGAACTATCGGCCCTGTATCGATCCCGTATACCCCGGCCTACCGCTAAGCTCGCCAACCCGAAATACAAGGTCCGTGGGGGCATCCAGGGAGCCTATCGTCGTCGTCGTGTCCGGTCTGTTGATGGTCCCCACCACCCCTGCTGTACCATCGACCACGCCAAGCAGAGGAACGCCATAAAACAGCTTCAGTGATCCATATAGGTGTGTATGACTTAGCTCTACCATTTCCAAGTCCACCGTCTCTCTCCCTCCCTAATTATTCCTTACTCACGCCCATCCGTCAGATCCCCGCCAGCCACGGCGAAGTCGTGCTTCTGGTAAAACGGTGTGGAGATAGCGGGAGCGAATTATCGAATCCTCCTCTGCGATGAGTTCGGAGGGAAAACGACGAGATGGAGCGTAACCGCGTGCGTGGTTTGAAGAGGAACGTCATCGTTCTTTACTCATTCTTTCCATAGAAGAGGTCTATGGGCCCGACGTTGAGACCCTCGTGTAGGAAGAGCATGCTCCACCGCGTTCAGAACCGATTGCCACCCCCATCGATGGAAGTGGAGAGTAGAAGAGAAAGATATGCCCCAGACGCGCTTCGACAAGGGGTGCGTCATACATCCTTTGGTCCGTGCTAACCCTTATTAGATGATTATTGCAGATTCCTATTGAACACGATACCTCCCTGCGATGACGCGAATGTCGCGGTAGTCGGGCCACTTGCATCATGGCAAAACGGTGCTTATGGACATGTTGGTTTTGGAAACACACAAGCTCGTGTGGGAGCGAACAATCCGGTGGGTGGGTCTGTCTCCTTTCATGACCATGGCTTACACTTCTCGGCTCTCAGTCAAAGTACACCGATACACACGGACGATCAAGAAGTCGCCAATGCCATTGGTTTTACCGAAGTCATGATACGTCACGCGATCCAAGAAGGCATCAGAATTACGTTTCTTGTGAATAAAACCGATCAACTGATCCTCGAGTTGCGCATCAAACCTACTGATGCTTACTACAAAATCAAACAAACTACGAAGGAAATCAACAGGTCTATGAGGTAAGTTTGCTCTGGTATATTGAGAAACTGACCTCACCGGTACCAGTGACAGCGGCATCGATCCAGATCGCGAGTTACGGTCAAGCCCTGAAAACGGGAATGCCGCAATCGGCAGCACAGACATGGCCTTCACCCCTTCGGTCTTTGCTCATATGTACGCCGACACCTATGGTCCCGTCTGCATTTGCTGAATCGCCTCCGGGAAGACATCTATTTCAAGAATGAAGCGCGTAAGTGAGTCACGCGAAAGCTTCCGACCGCGAGCAGTCGCGGACATTCGACCGTCGCATGCGGCAGCACAGACATGCCCTGGTGTTTCACCCTTCGGTCATTTGCTCAGAGGTACGCCGACACCTATCGTTCTCCCCCCCTGCATTAGCTGATCGCCTCTGATAAGACATCTACTTCAACAACGACAGCGCGCAAGTTTACGCACAAAGCTTCCCGAGGAGTTGCGGACATTTGAACGTCGCATCCGGCAGCTTAGACATGGCCTGGTGTCGGTCTTTTGCTCAGAGGTACGCCGACACCTACGGTCCCCCCTGCATTTGCTGATCGACTCTGGGAAGATATCTACTTCAACAATGAAGCGCGCAAAGCTTCCGACCGCGAGCAGTCGCGGACATTCGACCGTAGCATTCGGCAGCACAGACACCTGCGTTTCACCGTTCGGTTATTTGCTCAGAGGTACGCTGACACCTAGTATGGTCCCCCCCTGCTTTTGCTGATCGCCTCTGGGAAGACATCTACTTCAACAACGAGGCGCGCAAGTTCACGCGCAAAGCTTCCCGAGCAGTCGCGGACCTTCGAACGTCGCATTCGGCAACTCAGACATGGCCTGGTGACGGCCTTTTGCTCAGAGGTACGCCGACACCTACGGTCCCCCCTGCATTTGCTGATCGCCTCCGGGAAGACGTCTACTTCGGCAGGGAGACAAGCTGTTCAAAGTACGACCCACATCTTCCGCTCACTTGACCGTATCGCTGAGAATCATCGTGCCTCGGTTGAACTGTTCGCATGTCCTTCCAGATGCCAAACACCGTCCAGAGGAACTAGGCGCCGATGTCGGAGGCATACGCAACGCTACCTCCGGTTCGGCAACCGACAAGCTAACGCTCGACGAAGCCCATCTCGTTCTGAACGCGAAACGTGGGGAGAGCAGATGTCCCTGTCGTTTGCCGCACGTGACGGAGCAGCTGACTCTGCCCTCGTCATGGGGCTCGTCTAGAACTACGAGCACTTGTTCAAAGTGAATTCCCACCCACCGGCATCCGGTTCACGAGCCGGTAGACTGCCACCACTACCCGCTCATTCACATTACCTACAATCAAAGGTGGTTCGTGCGCACGAACGAATAGAGGCGGAAATACGACGCAACGCTACTCCGGTTCGGCAACCGACAAGCTAATGCTCGAACATCGCATGACGCTCGACGAAGCACATCTCGTTCTGAACGCGAAACGTGGGGAGGCTTTGGAGAATATTATAAAGGTGAGCAGATGTCCCTGTCGTTTGCCGCGCGTGACGGAGCAGCTGACTCCGCCCTCGTCATGGGGCTCGTAGTTCTAAGCACTTGTTCAAAGTAAATTTCCACCCACCGGCATCCGGTTCACGAGCCGGTAGACTGTCACCACTACCCGCTCATTCACATTACCTACAATCAAAGGTGGTTCGTGCGCGCGAACGAATAGAGGCGGAAATACGTGTCGCTGAAGAGGACGCATCAGTTGGAACGACAAAACCGGGGGCCGAGTCAAACAGCCCGGGGCCAGGATCAAGTTGACGGCGCCGACAACATTTTGCTATAGTTTATTATCTATTCCCTACTCACCGCTAGACAGATGCATCCGCCATCCACCTATTTTTCATCATGCAGTCGTGGACATTCAACCGTCGCGTTTGGCAGCACAGACAGACACCTGGCGTTTCACCCTTCGGACATTTGCTCAGAGGTACGCCGACATCTACTTAGTATGGCCCCACCCTGCTTTTGCTGATCGCCTCTAGGAAGACATCTACTTCGGCCGGGAGACAAGGGGGTCCCCTTTCCAGCCTTCGAGGACGAGAAGTTTTCCAAGCCAGGGAACGAACCCCGGCGCCGGCGCATAGAGGTCATCGAGAGGCTTCAGAACCATTCTCACCCGGCCATCTTCAAACCAAAGGTCATCTACGACAGCGATGCTATCGCTTATTCTTCTACAGTGCTCTCCTTTGGAAATTCTGCTACGGTAAGTCGGTCAGAAGGTCTGGCAACGTGCGGGATATTGATCAGTTCCATCTGACAGTTTGAAGTCAATATGTACCGTCCTCCTAAAGAGGGGGATCAGTCCCGCGGTATCATTAAAGTCGCTCTGAAGCCCGTCGATGCGGCGCCCGTCACCTTCGAGTACGCTATGTTCTGACCTGGCTTGCTATTCATTCATGGCGTGCTAGTGATCTGCAAAGCCTTCTTGATGGGGGTACCACCCAGCTCACACCCCGCGCAACGGTTTCGCTAAACCTGATACAACTCATCGTCCGTCAGGCGCCCCATCTGTGAGTAATCCCTGAGGCAGACATCCCGTTTGGATCGTTGACGTTTGCAATTGTCCACTATATATCCCAACAACGTGAGAGCGTTTTTCTGCAGAGAAGCTGGAAGCGGCCCTCTCGGAGGCGGCCTTGAAATATTCAAAGGTTATTACCAGTACGTTCGTTTCCAAAATTTGATGGCTGTCGCAGCATGTTGACCGCTACGTGCATAGGAGCGTTCGTCCCACTCTCCGAGCGCTGCAGGTCAACGTTGATACATCTTGCGGTGTCATGTAGGCCCCCTTCAACTATCTCAGTGCCGGTAAACTGCTCATCATCTCTTCCAGCTACCAAGAAGGCCGTATGCAGGATGTCGCTCTCAGCTTCTTGGGGGCACGTGGCCTTCGTGACCTGAACATCACCGATGGGCAGCAGCTCGCGAGGCTCAAGAAGTTTTTCAAAGGGATATTCATCACGTTCACGCATCGCAAAGACAAGAAGAAGATCGAATCGATCGTTCCCCGCGCTGGGCTGGAAACGTTTGAATGGAACAAGAGCGAAGGCATCCAGCAGATGGTAACGGTCCAGGTTCGTTTCACGTCATCTCCGCTCCTCCGTATTCACCGGCATCACGAACCAGATATATTTTAGAGAGGCATGCAACATTACGATTAGGAACCCGGAATCTATTGGTGTCAAGACTGGCGGTGGATTGGCGGTGGCAACATTGAGCCCATCGAACTATGCATGATCGCACCCAACCAGCGATTCACGCGTAGGGTGCCACCAGAATTGACCAAGAGGATGGTGGAATTTACCTCGGATAAACCCAAAGCCCGGCTTGATGCCATTTTCCGTGGCCTTGCGGGTAACGGAGGGGTAAGTTATTCTCATAGATGCACCGTACTTTCCTAATGTTTGGACATTTCATTAGGCATTGGACTATGCGTCTTCACCTTTCGTCAACGATGTTGGAATGGTGGTGTCTTCCACACCCACCATGATCGATGGCAAAGTTCTTCCGACTCCCCCCATACACTACAAGGGTAATTCAGTATTGGTATATATATTTTTGGAGAATGCGCGTCATTCCTTCTTATATATTTTATAGACCCCAAAGCTTGGAGCTTGGAATGCTGTGAGACAGCAGTTCTTCCAGCCAAAGAACATCGCTTGCTGGGCCGTTGTCGATTATAGTCCCAACCCTTCTAGGAGTAGACAAGGAAACGAGAGGTTCGTAGGGATGATTCAAGACAATTGTCGGAAGCTAGGTATGTGAGGTGCATTGCCCATTGTCCTTCAAGTTATATCTTATCATTCAATCTTGTTAGGGATGTGTGAGTCTTCTCGGTGTGGTTCAAAGTACGACCCACATCTTCCGCTCACTTGACCGTATCGCTGGGAATCATGGTACCTCGGTTGAACTATTCGCATGTCCTTCCAAATGCCAAACACCGTCCAGAGGGACTAGGCGCCGATGTCGGAGGCATACGCAACGCTACCTCCGGTTCGGCAACCGACAAGCTAACGCTCGACGAAGCACATCTCGTTCTGAACGCGAAACGTGGGGAGGCTTTGGAGAATACTATAAAGGTGAGCAGATGTCCCTGTCGTTTGCCGCACGTGACGGAGCAGCTGACTCTGCCCTCGTTATGAGGCTCGTCTAGAACTACGAGCACTTGTTCAAAGTGAATTCCCACCCACCGGCATCCGGTTCACGAGCCGGTAGACTGCCACCACTACCCGCTCATTCACATTACCTACAATCAAAGGTTCGTGCGCACGAACGAATAGAGGCGGAAATACGACGCAACGCTACCTCCGGTTCGGCAACCGACAAGCTAACGCTCGAACATCGCATGACGCTCGACGAAGCACATCTCGTTCTGAACGCGAAACGTGGGGAGGCTTTGGAGAATATTATAAAGGTGAGCAGATGTCCCTGTCGTTTGCCGCGCGTGACGGAGCAGCTG
>JBBPOT010000016.1:0-39199 GCA_038091595.1 Leccinum subatratum | reverse complement strand
AGAATGCCTAGAAGATATCTGGATGACAATCCTAAGATCAGCCTGGAAGGACATGGTAAAAGTTGATCATGAATTTCAATTTACCTTCTTAATGTCAATCTATTGATCAGAACAAATATGTGTGATATCATTAGGTCAGACCCTGATCAATAATTATAGTCTAAACATCATAAGACCATGTAGTGACAATAGAATGCCTACTAATCAGGAAAATGGAGAGGTGATGGTATTTATATACTTACAATAAAATTCCAGATAGATAAAATATGATATGATATGATCAACACTTGAGAAAATTGCACCTCATTAAGGATATCAATTATCATTGGTTGTCTGGACAATGTCTTTGTAATAATATTATGATATTCCTAGCTATTGATTACAATCAAGTCTCAGAGGGTATGATATGATCAACAATTACAAATGAAAGAAAATTAAGAAAATTATTGGTCTAGACAATGTCTTTGTGATAATATTATGGTCAGCCATGGGGGACATGGCAGATGTTTATCACTAAGCTTTAATCATTTGCATAATTCCGGTTTATATACAAGGACATGCCTTAAATTATTGATGATCTCAGAGAAGGCCCTTGGAGGAATGATTTATTGTCATGATTACAACTCCATAATCATCTTCTGTCAACATCTATTTGATTTACCATCATTGGATGTCTGAGGTTAGCTGAATTCATACAACTGCAGAATACTACCCTGGAGAGTACTAGTACCGTGACCGTGACATACTAGTGAACCCATGACCAGTACTAGTATGTGCTCGAAATCCATCAAATTAAATTAGCAATGTATCAACCCGGCCTGACTCGGAGGCCTGAGCTAAGCCACCAGGTCAAACGGTCACGGTCCTAGGCAAGTGCACAGGTACGCGTGCGGGTAGCTAAATTGGCTATCTGTACCTGCCCAAGGCTTATCCGAGTCATACGGTGCTAGGCGGGAGCACGGGTATTGCGGGTACCACGCGGGTACGGGTAGTGAATATAGCTCCCCATACCCGTCTGCTATTGTACCTGTACCCGTCCGCTGACCCGTGCATCATTTGCTCGTTGTTGGGTCCAAGTCGTCATCGTGGTGTGCTGCCACAGCACACCACAATATCGTGTCGTCGCGCTCGTTGTCCGGTGTCGTCAATGTCACGTCGTCGTCGTGTTGTGGTACACTCCCCTCCCGGATGTTGAGGACGAGAGCGAGGGCGAGGATGGGTATTACCCGTCTCGTCGTTGTCTCGTTGTCGACGTCCCGTCCCGTCGTGGCATGCCGTCGTGGCATTCGTCGCATCGCAGTGCCACATCGTGTCGTTGGTCATGTCAACGTGTAGGTGTTGCGCGAGGGAGGGATTAGGGACGGTGAGGACGAGGACAATACTCACCGCCGTCGCCTCATCGCATCATGGCATGCCGTCGCGCCCCATCGTCGTGTCGTCGTCACGTCGTGGTTGCGTTGTGATTGCTGTGTCGAGGTAGTGTCGTTGCGGCGTCATCGTCGTCGGTATCCATTGTACTTGGGCCTTGGAAGCTCTGGTAAGATCATCGACCATCATGTGCATGGATTCGCTTACGGCTCGATTCTGCTGCCAACTGGGCGCGGCTAATCTTGGGTATTGAAATGGTTGAGCGGCGGAGGCGGGATCGTTGACGTATGTAACCAGCTTTGACTCCAGTGCGACCAGAGAGAACACTGACTCTGTCAGAAGCGAGCGTCACCCGTGGTAGCCTTGATAAATCGGGCAAACACATACCTTCTTTCACGTACGCATCCGCAAGTGGTTTCTCATTGAATACTCTCAACCGCACGATCGCGAAATTCGTCATCAACATCATCCAAGCACCTTGCATGGATCAGGAGTCGTGTACGACGAAGATAAAAAAGACCAACCTGTCGAGCAAAACACCGAGGCTGCGACGCAGACCAGCATCAATTGCATTAACACCAAACTTGGCCAGACTTAATACGGCAGCAGCGCGGACAATTGCATTTTCCAATACGACGCGGTTGAAAATGTATCGAATGTACTTCGTAAGTTGATGAGACTTTGGTCCCTCGACGCCGAGCAAATAAAGGATACGAACGGAGAGCTTCGGAAATTCGCGATGAACTCACACAAGTGTGAAAGCGCCTGTTCTTTGCATTCCACAATGTACTTGATCCGTGTCGAACATGGCTTCCACGACAGCCCGCTTGAACTCGTATCCACCCTCGTCGCCCAAGACGCCGGATAAAAAGGCGAGTATTGACGCGTGCTTGGAAGGAAATTTGATACAGAGTGATCGGATGGCATCGACCGTGACAACGATGACTTTGAACTCGTCGCTGATTTCTGACATGAAACCCGTAATTTGCTTCATAAGGCGGTCCACCGCGGCCTCGTTGCCAGTCTGAAGGATATGAGTACTAAATAGACCAGGAGAACAGCATAACAGTACCTTGAGAAGGGTAGTGATCACTGATGGCATACGTAGCAACGCTCCTGTTGGGGTCGGCGATGTGATTTTCCAGGTCTACGTTGCACGCAGCTACGCTTGCCGGGTGCGTCAAGGCAAGTACAGCGAGAGTACGAGTTGCAGCGAACTTCAAGGCCAGTTTTGGGGACGAAAGGAAAAGTTGAAGGACTAGGAGGTATGTTGAGAGACGCAAGCGTATGAAAAATGGGCGAGAACAAACCTGCAATAGGCATGGTCAATTGTGCAGCAGCGACGTGCCCCATCACGCAAATGGCACGGGCGACCTCGAAGTTCATCATATATATCGCTCTTATGCCGTAGCCAGCCGTCAAGTAGGTCCAAGATTTGCTTTTGTACACAGATAACGGTGAGACTGAGCCTATTTCTGCATGATGCACTGCGTGCGTACTTTGAGTCCTCATCCATGACCTTGGAGGCATAGCGGATTAGCATACATAGAGCCATCGAATTCTTCATGTCTTGCCGGCGCCAGATTTGCCACCACCAAGTTGCTGGATCATCTTTGTGACTGCCATTCTATCTTGCTGGTAGATGAGGTAAAGCAAACCGAGAGCATGGTACTGGGTGACGTAGTTGATATCCGCTGTTCGATGAACTCGAAGAAGACCCGAAATTGAGCCCCCCGAGGAAGTGCCAAACAAAGAGGGGGACGACTTTGCATTGACTGCCTCTTGGGCTTCGTTGACCCATCGTTTCACCACATCTTTTGCGTGGGGGAAGAGATGGTAAGAAGAAACCAACACGGCGGATGATATGGAAGGCGTGCGATCTACTATGCCGGCCTTGAAGAAACGCTCAACGCCTTGTGCCATGGAAGGCTGTAGAAAATGAGTCAGCTACCAAAGCATTGAGATACTGACACTTGCTTCGATGATTCGGCATAATGCACGAATAGAATTCGGCCTGTAAATAACCTCGGAGTTTGGCTACATGTCCTTCATGATGCTGCTTGTGACCATGATCATGTCCTCTGCCGTGGCGGCCAGTTCCTTGATCGCAAGGTAGACCATCTGCCCCAACGCACTCTGTATCACATTGTAATTAATAGGCATTCTCCGAGTTGGATTCATTCAACTTACATCCTTGCGTTGGAAGAGTTTAGTGGTACCGAAGAACAATGTAGTGGCTTCTGCGAGGTCGAGTTCTCGCCAATGCAAACATTATCTTCGTTGAGCAGGGCCTTAAATTCACACAGGCTGATGGGCGACTCAAAGTGCAAACTTCAACGTTCAACCGTTAATCGAGAGTCGTGTGAATTACATTCCTTATCTGGAAGATTCATATGTACATAATAGAAATGCGGACGGCAGGCCAAGATCATGTTGTCGCCAAACACCTAAACTTGAATCCCTCACGATCACAATGATCCGGTACACGGCATTCTTATTTTATTCGATCGCCAAGAACATACGCGACTCCCTAGTCCCGCCCAAGCCTGTGCAGGATGCTGGGGTGATGCTCAGTGTTCGTGCTCTCGACTGCTCATGCACGGGATGTGTTGGACGTGGAGGAAGTGGGCCAACCGCCCGGTAACATCATCGAAGACGAGAATGAAACGAAGGTGCTAGGGAATGCAATTCGACCAGTTTCACGTGAGTGCAAGGACCCACGAGCGGATCGCATGGCACGCTGAACTTCGTATCGAGGAAATACGTCATAGCCGTAGATTCACCGCCGACGACATGATGAATGTGAATGTCGACGACGTAGAGGCCGCTGATGGATATGCCAAAGCTTTCAAAGTAATAATTCCTCGTAAGTTACTCGTTGTCAACCTGCCCTGTTCCTCGATGCTCGAGACGGCGTCCCAGTCCTCGCCTCGACGTAAATCATTCATCTATCATTGCTACCCTTGTCACGATTCATCGAACTGGATGGTCTGCTCCAATACGTCCCTGCTCAACAAGGAGGGTGTGTGGCAAAAGGCGCAGGCCTTCACGAAGCAACGGATGAGTGCAAAGAGGACCTCGTCCACCGTTGGAAGTGGACGCGGAGGTAGATGTGGATGCAGAGAAAGCGAGAAGCGAAATCATGGCATCAAAGAGGGCGTATATGACCGGGTCAGCAAGGTCGGGGACGGATAAAGAACTGTACGATGGAAGATAACGTCCGCGCGTCGATCGTGTGGGCGACAAAAGCATCACGGTGTGTGGAAGGGGGTCACGCTCAAGGTGATCCGGTTCGAGTAAACCTGCACCGGAGCAGGCACCGCGGAAGCCTGGATGTGAACTGGAGCTGCTGACCTGACTGGGGTTGCTGCTGCTGTTGGTTGTGGCTGTTGATGTGGAATGCGAAAGTGCGCGCGCGTGCGAGCACAGACCGTGCATCTGGTGTGTCCGGGATCAGAGGCAAAGGATGTCGACAGGATCTGGCTCTAGGTGAGGTTACCCGCGGCTGACTCTGACGGAAAGTGTGAACAGCTAAAAAAACTGGCTCAACCCGATGCACGCAGAGACTCTGGGTAGGTGGACTCACCTGGCGGAATCTGGGCTCGGCCTCGTCGACACCCTAGAATGCCTTGATGAAGCGTGCGTTCGATCGCGTACCTGAGGTTCCGACGACGATAAAGTCGTTGGTGTCGGGATTATCATCCTAATGTACATAGATCGAGAGGAAACGTGAACCCACCATCATCATCCAGCAGCGTTGAAAGGGACTGCCGCAGGACGTGGTATTCGTCGCATACACGTCGCAATTCGTTTCGTTCTGTCGTAGTGTTGATACCTGCAGACAACCTTACGCTCACCCAGTCATATACCGGTTCAAAGGCAGATGATCTAACTAACCGCTGGCCCAGGCGAGGGATTCGTTGATATCCGAGCCGACCTGAATCGGAAAGTCTGCGAGGATGTTGCTGCCGTCGTAGATCCGAACGGAGTCACTCCACGTGGCAAGTAGCGATGTGTCGTCCGTCGGGAGAGAACTTCATCGCAGCCAACCAGTAACTTGTCGTATTCGAATGGGCCGAGGAGTTGCTCGCCCGCGAGAAACAACCAGATAGAACGTTTCGTCATCCGATGCGGTTGGGATTTTCGTCCCACCTACCGAGACGTTCAATACATTCACCATCCAGCCGTGTGCGTTGAACTCGACCACCTTTTCGTTTTCGCATCCAAGACGATCACGGAACTCGAACATGGGGAAAACATCGACGGTGTAGCAAGCGGTGCGCTGACAATAAGCTTTAAGTACTAGGGTAGCAAGAGCCTATCAAAAGTACATACCGTGAATGAATCTGTGATAGAGCACAAATGGTTGCTGTTCGACGATTGACGGTTCGGCAAACAGGTACACGGATATAACGAGCGCATACGTAATATTCCCTCATATTGCGGCTCTTCTTAAAGTCCGATCCGCAGCACAGGGCGAAGTGATGGGAAAACTCCTCACTGGCATGGCAGAAGGGACCCTCTTGTCACCTCCAGCCTCCATTACGTTCGAACCGTATCCAGTTGGGCAACACAAATATACGGGGTGAAGAGCTGCCACCTCTATCAACCTTGGTACTTCTGGCTGCTAACCATCAATGGCCTGCCGGACCTCTGCGCAACGGAAGCGGATTTAGAACAAATGTCTTGTATGAACACAGAATTCCGAATTCAAACTGAACTCGGGCGCGATGAGAGCAGTTTCTGCATTGTTGCTATCCTGTTCCGCGCCGGTGTAGACATCGCGTCAGGCAACTGGCGGATCGATTCCTCCTGAACGGCAGTCGAAACAGTACAAGGTCTGAGTATGCATTTTGTCTGAGCTTGACGAAGAATAGGTCATCCTTCCGTGTTCCCAATGGACACCACGCACGCGGAGCTGAACGCAGGAACGCATACGGGTGGAGCCGAAGGTTCGTTCGTTGAAATGCCCAGTGTCGGTTTTGCCTGTCTGAGAAAACCACCGGCCAGCTCGCCTTCCTTCGACGTACATGCCATGGTAGTCTTTCGCAGTGGTGAGGTGCATCTCCTCTTTCGGAGGGGTGGTGGACTTGAGTTTCTTTCTGGGCATTCTACTTGGGAACGTAGTATTTCGTATTCAGGTTACAGACCACAAATGGCCTGGATCCCACCGTCGTCTAAGAATGCAAGTCAGCTTCATGAGCGAAAGCCATCACGGTAGTGTATGGCACACGTACGGAGGGCTGCAGGACACGCCTAAAGCTGCCTATCTGCGGCCGAACTTGCGTACTCCTCTTGGTGACCGGCTTCCACATTGCAACATAGCACTTCGTATTCAAGTTACACACCAAGAATAGCCACTGTCTAAGAACACGAATCAGTTTCATGAACGAACGCCATCGAAGCAGTGCATGACATGCCGGAAACAACGTACGGGTGCGGCATGCAACAGAAGCTTCGAATTCGATAGATGTTGGCGACTTCATTCATCAATATAGGCAGCGGAAGCCAGATAGAGGACCAGGGGGAAAGCTAGAGAGATAATGCGACTGCCGAGCTTATATGGGATTTACTCGTGGTGGTGGATGGGTGGGTAGTGATAGACCAGGCATTCCTGGCCAGTTGAAGAGAAAATAGGCGGCGGCTAAGAATGGCATCGCAGAGCGTATGGGTCGGTGGCGGGGACGGGTGAATCGGAGTCGCAGTCGTGTGGTATCAATTGGGATGATTTAGATTGGACCGATTCATCGTCCGCTCGTTCGTCTTGGTCGCAAACATCAAGAGAACTTGGGCAGTCGCGGCGTTTGACTTGAAGTCCTTTTGGTCCTTCCGCATCTCCGGACAGACGGTCTTAACCGCCTCAGCGTTTAGCGTCCCGTTCCGACACATACACCCTATAGTACGCGCTCAAGTTGCCCTGGTTGATGACAAATGACCTCTCCGAGAGATTCTTGATTGCAGCCACACGTACAACACAATTGATTGCATGGTCGTACGTCTCTGTAACGAGGAGCACCTCCCAGACCTTGTACGCGTCCGCAAAGAGACCGACGCGCTGGTATGCGTCCATCTGTTGATTCCAAAGCAGGGTATCGGTAGTGATGGACGGGTCGAGGGACGGGTCGGCGAACGGATGCGGAGGGTATCGTCATTGGAGGCATCCTCGGCGAGCTTGGCGTAACAGAGACACGTAAACGTACTGTGTGATCTCGACCCCCGACCGACGCATGTCATTGACAATCTCAAAAGATGGGCGGAACTGTGGGACCCGTGGTCAGAGAGGCGCGAGAGGATGTAGAGGATCCACCGTTACCTTTGAATGCCGAATCCTTGAGGTCTTCGTTACCCGACACCTTTCTGTACGCATCGAGCGCGTGCTTGAACTTAGATGACGAAGGCATGGCCGTGACAACGAGCGAGGCGACGGCATCAGAACCAGAGCATGAATGTGATAGCAGGCCACAGACAGATGTATAGAAGGATCTCTCGAATGTGGGCGAGGTGGGAAAGGTCGACGTCCGGGCGGAGTCAAAAATGGGCCAAGGGTAAAGTCAACTGGATCCACCCCGAGGAACGCCGCGCTCTGTTCCTCATGCATCCCATCTTGACTTGTATCTGAGACCAGATCGCGGTCGCACCGAATCCGCAAGTCAATTATGTTGGTCACGGGAGCAGGGAAGTTGGGCAGACGCCTCGCATACTCTATCTCTTGTTTCCTCTGGGAAAATCAAACGACGCTGTGTTCCTTCCTGGCGTGCACGCTCCTCATCCGAAGGGTTGGACCATTCACCAATGCTCTCCTACTTGACGTCAATATATACCAAGAGCACGTACCAAGGATCAGGCAGCCTACCTCATCATCCGAGTCGAAGCGGACGTCCTCGGACCCTGTCCACTCGTCAAAGGCCTCATCCAATCGGATTGCCTGTCGGGCTCCTAATTGGAACCATATCCACCTTGTCTGGCACGGCGTCATGGATGTCCCCAATAGAACGCAACGAGAGTGTGTGCGACAGCCTCAAAATGTGCCTCGAATATTGTGTACTCGGCACTATCAGAGTCCCATCGGGTTCGGACGGCGGCTAGTGGCTGGGGGCAAGAATGAGACTAAGGCCGTCTTCGTTGTGTGGAGACCGGTATTCTGCGTCCATATAAGGGAACGGCTCGTTCCCTTGTGGCGCGTCTCCCCTCTTCTGGTATATTGAGGCCAAAGTCACGGAAAAAGTCCGGGCGACTGCTTCCTCGACTAATACTAGGCCAAGGAGCAAGAGACTGCATCGACATGGGTATGCAGCCCTGCAGCGCATGAATCCCAGCGATAGGAGACGATATACGGGGTTCGACTTCTGCTCGATGGAATCAGAGCCCAGAATAGCGGTTGGACCAAAGGGATTGAAGGCCGCGGAGGGATTATAGGACGGTGGAAGTGCAGGGGTATGTGCAAACGAGATGCTCATGCCTTGGTTGCAGCCTAGGAGGAACCTGTGCGCCAGGCTAGTGCGAGAAGTCAAACATCTATCGCAGTTAAACCCGCCGAGGAATTCACAGCCGACGTGTTCTAGGACTACTACAGGCTGTTCGATTTAAAATAGAGCAGCGAGGAATGTACAGGGGAGGAAAAACGGAGGAAATGAGCACGTGTGCAGGCCAAACCAACTAGTAGGCACTCACTGCAGCAGTATGGGCAAATTTCCCCGTACCTCGTTCGACGCCCAACTTCTCCTGCTTTTCTTCGATGCCTCGCTGCTTCATCTCGTCCTAAGCAACCTGGAAGGGGAAAACGGCTCGAACGAAACGCGCGACGGACCGGTAAACTCGTGTAGCGCACCTTTCCGGGAAAAACACGTCGACAGTGTCGGGTATGCAGCACCGTTAGTTGTCCAGTGGATATGGTTCAGCAGCCGTCGGTTCTGGGAGCATGACCACGAACTCTTCGCGCCTGTTGGTAGGTATGGGCGTGCGCCGCCAAGGCGGCCGACGAAGAAGTGGTTCATCCTCTGTGCCGGCTATCATCTCAACGAACAAGTTGACGAACATCATCTTCTCCCGCCGGGGGAGCCGGTGGAAGCGAGCTATGCTTTCGACCGGGGCTTCCCAAGGCTGCCTAGACCTCCAATGCTCATACTGGGCGCGCGTCCGCTTCTTGGGATGAACGACTGCCCGAAAGGCGGGGAAAACCTTGGCTGAGAGGCGTCATGGGAGTGACGGTTGGAGTGTTGTTGGGAGGCCGAGTGACAACATAGGCTGTCTGCCGTCAAAGGGTTGCTGCATTGGGAACGATGGGGAATGCTCAGACCAGGGCCCATGGCTTTGTTATTGAGCCGATCCTAAGCGATCCTAAGAACGGTTCGGAAATGAATGGGAGTCGCTCACGATGGAAGGAGAACGGTGGCACCTGAGTGGGGAAGGCGGGCAGCTAAAACGACACGAGAAGTACTATGGGGGCGAAGCCTTGGGTCCGAGAGTGGCGCCTGCCTCGAACCTGCGATTCCCACGGGGTCAAGGGCTGCCGCAGCGAGCGTTATCTGCCACCGGCCCGGATCTGCCAATCACCATGCATGACTCACGATATGATCGCAGCAATCGATGGTACATAATCTCCAGAGCCGCATCTTACTTTCGGTTAAATGATCGTAGTGGCGCCCGTGCCAGTCCCCGACTCCATCTCACATCACGTAAGCGAATCGACAAAACCCTCCTCTCAGGAGTTGGGCAATCCGAACACGGGACATCCATATCCACGGCTCGGTGAATGAGCGTAGATTGATACCGCTTGATACGGAGAAAGGAATGGGCCGAGACAGTTGTTCGGCAGTTATGATGAAAAATAAGAAGACCTTCGGAAGATTGCGAGATAAGCCAAAGAAAGTCTCGGATTTCTCGGCCGCGATGACTCCAAGTTGATCGAGATTTCGAGGTTGATATATGATAAATCAATGTGCATCTATATCCTACTAACGACACATTGCAAATTTTACTTCAACCGGTAGCAGTACTCGTTGTTATTACCAAGGAATTTGCAGCAGACCTACGGTCGCCAAAGGGTTGCGCTGTCAAGTTGCGAACAGGCCCATCTCGTCGGTGACGACTACCTTAAATGAACCAAATGGGTACGACCCAAAATTTGTGCTGTAAAAGAGGGAGTAAAGGTGTAGAGGGTCGTGAGGTGTGAAATGCACCATCCCTCGGCGCGGCTTGATGCTAGCATCGATGTAATCATCGACAGTTTCGTCTAGCGGAACTCCATTTACCTCTTCTCTTCAGCAGCGTTGCGTGTGCATTGGACGACCGGGGAGAGCAGTTCTGCAACAGCACGGAGCTCAAAGTCCTATTGTGCAGAGATGACACTTCAGAATGGCTGTTGTGGTCCGTCATTGTCCAGCTCCGTGGTAGCGTCAGAGTACTTTTACTTTGTCTTTGTGAGAGGGTCGCCTTATGCGAATGCTTGTTTATTTGAGTCTGAATGTGACGCGGTAGCCGAAATTTGATACGGCCCTCCGTCCGAGTCGAGAGTGGGAACGGGGTGCCTGACGTGCAATAACGGGATTAGAACAACTATTTTGCCCGCGACTTGACATCCTACTCACTGGTTTTTGCAACGTTGCCCACGAACTGACGACCCCACCGTTTCGTCTGACGTGTGCCCTTGGGGGTCACCATCGCCTGGTCGAAATGATGATCACTCCCGACGCTGCCTCTACTGTCTGCGCGAGAACGGCCCGTCCTTTTGTGGCTATACGGCTGAACGATTGAAGTTACCATAAGCTCCACGTATGACATATGCGGCCCGCGATGGAAATCTTACCGTAACGGCCTTCAGAGCCATCCTAGCGTAAATACACTATCGCGGCCAAACCCAACGTACCGTACTGGAAACAGAGAACCCTGACCAGGCAAACAAAACTCATACGTGAGCCTCATGCTTCTGGCGAGTCTGCAGCGATCGAACATCGCTGGATTTCATCTGCGGCAAAGGTGACGTGTTGCATAGATGTCAAAACAATTTTGAAAAGAGAAAGATGATCTAATTCGCTTTGTTAGAGTGAGCATAGTGCGAAACGGAGACGTACCTGTTCCAGGAGAGCTCCACTAAGACGACAACAGTCAGAATGGACTCCTACCGCTCACTGAACTTTGGTCAAGTTTAACTGCTCGAGGTGGAGCGAACATAGTGGCGGGGGCGCGTACCGAATGACGGACCACTTGATGTCAAAGTCACGTAGTAGGCAGACACCGTTGCGTTCGCCAGCAACGAAGGGAAAGGACTAAGTCGGACTCAGATAGTAGACAACGGAGAAAAGACACGAAAACATACCTGAGGAATTGGTCGATGATGATGCTGAAGAGCAGGGGGATGGAGGAGAGTCGGGTAAAAAAAGCCCAAGAGATGCGATATTAGTGAACGAGTTTGAGTCTTCGAGTTTGTCTGGCATATCAAGGGCCAGAGAGTGAGGGGGAACTGAACTGATACCGTGAAATCGTCCTGTGGTATCCATGGGTAAAAAGGAGCTGGTCGAAACACAGGGCTACCTCAGCGTGTGGACTGTGAGAGCTTGTCAGCCAGCTTGGGGCATTCATTCAAGTTGCCCCTTTCCTTCTTGTATATTGTGGCACACTCTGACACATACTCCATAAAATAAAACTCAGCAATTAAGCAAACACTTAGAACGAACTTCGGTTTCACGCCAGTGGTAGCAGAGAAGTCCATTATTTCTTTGTGGCTTGTGGAATCCGTACACGTATCCAGAACAAGCGGAAGTATATTTCTGGGACGACTCTCAGCAAAGTGATTTTTTCATGGGAATAGATTAGCTAATAGTGCTCGGGCGATAAGTCGGCAGGTAGTATGGACGGACTCCGTCGTGACTTGGCGCAGAATCACGTGCACATCTAAAAGTAAGTCATACCAAATTTTTAGAGTCTTGCTAGTAGAAATGTGCTTTGTTTGACAACTTGGGCTCCCAATCGTAGCTTGCACGATATTATGTCATAGGTGCTGCCAGAAGTGATACTTGATACTTGTTCGAAGTTTTCTCAGTTCGAGCGCAACATTTTCTGGCCAATGAAATGATGGGCCATTGGTCGTGGCCCATCCGAGTCAGAGGCATGAGATCAAACGAATGTGAAGACAGAGGTCAGGCAAACGATAAGTGTAAAATTGGAGAACGACTAACCCGGAACTGGGAGCCCGCCTCATCTAAGATTAATTCCTTCCGATGCATGCCCGGAGTCCGATAAGAGTGGCCGATAAGCCGTGGGAATAAGGATGCATCCGCTCACTGGAAATGGAAATGTTGCAATCGATAAGTTGAAACCACTTTACCTAGATCAGACGACGCGGTAATAAAAAAAAGAAAACCCATCGGTGGATCCGATCGCAACTTGAAGCCTGGAATCCAAACACATAAAACCCACCTGAGTGGGTGAGCTTGTTAAAGCACGGTAGCCTTCTCACTATGTCATTCGGATGCAACCCAACCCATGTAAGAAATGGGGCGGTCTGATCGATGAGATGGGTAAGGTCCCGAGGGTGAGAACGAGTCACACGAGGGAACTTATGGGCGGGGAAGAATGAACGTGTTCGGAGTTCGACCATGATATCCTTCTTCTGGTAACTGGAGTCGACCTGTCGAATGCAGGAGTCGCTCGGCAACGTTTGTGCCTCTCACCTCCCTGCCTAATCCGCTCATCTGCTCCAGCCTCCAATCTATCGGACGAGGTAAACACGAGCATTCTCAAACTCCCAACACCATCCTTCTTGACCCAACTACCCACTCCTACTGCATGTTGCTGTCCATAAATGACTTGACAAGATCGCAGGGTGTGGGATAATCTTTGCAAGGCGTGTGGCAGGAGTTATATTGGTGACGAACTACACCGAAGTGTCTCGAGGGAGATAAGCGAGAGTACTTCCACAGACCGAAATACCGGAGCAGCGATAGTCAAGTCAGAGCAAGCATCGCTCACATCTTTGCCCTCTTCAGACCTGGAGATGAACAGGTTCGCCGTCAGCATCCATCATATACTATGTTATCATACCTGCAACCTTGAGACCCTGCACGCCACATACGTTCAGATACCCATCGACCACGCCGCCCTGATCACGGGTCTTCATAGCGCATCTTCATAGCTGGATTCACACCATTGTCGTCGATATCATTCACGGAACTGAGAACGGCCGATTAGAGAACCTGCCGAGTGGAACGTCGTAGACGCTGGAAGTATAAGGACGAATTGTTGTCGAGGACGCGACTTCAACAACTCACCTGTTTCTCGAACGAATTTAGAGCTCGCCTCGTCATCCCCATCAACAATGAACATACAGAGTATCCGGCGCATCCGTCGACACCGGGATGTCCCTTTCCTTGATGGCCGCGGCACTCCCGGCAGGGAACTTTGGATGGTACATAGCGCCACCTCTCCCCGATACGAGGGCAGACGTCTTACGAGTTCCCGAGCCCTTTCTAGTAAAGCTTGTTCCGACACTCGAGCACGTATGGGGCGGGGAGCAGAGCTTGGTGAGCGGGTAGTCTTGAGGCTTGTTGGGATGTAAGGAACACTAGGTCATTGGTGAATACGGGCTGAGATGGCGCATATAGGAATATCAGTAACATGTCCATACCTTTGCGTGGTCCTCGAATGTGAGAGATTGGATGGAATGAGCTAATAATCACAACGATATGTGGTGGTAATGAAATCGATTACGATGGAGTAGAAATGTACCTTTACATGTCTGATTTTCATCAGAACGTGGCCGCCAACTTGGACGAAGATGTCGGGCAGGTGCAGATGTACCCTGAGGAGGCGTATCTGTATCCTTTTTCGCCACAACACGGTGTTGCGGAAACGACACATACACGGCTGAAGCTGAGAAGGAGAGACGGAGGTAATCATCGGAGGAGGAGGCGGGCTAGAGGCACTACGGGTTGCGGATGGACAGTGGGATGTGGATGAGACACTAGAGCTGATGGAAGCTCGGATGAATGAGACGGGTGCTTGGACGGCGACGCACCGCCGTTCGGAGCACTGGCTGAAAGCTGCGAATGAGAACCAAAGCTACACGCGCCCTTCGGGGGCGTGATCGCGATCGCATTCGTCTTGAGTCCGCCCGTGCCATCTGATGAAGCACCAATCCGATTATAATGATTCATCGTATAAACACCCGAAGACGACCGCGACACGCTCAGAATCAAAAAGGGCGTAACATCGATGGTGACACCTTTCGAGCCAGCGTTGGCAAGCGACGAAACTGTCTCCGAGCCCGACGTCTTCTCGTCGTGATGTCTTCCTCTCCAGACGATCCAGACTCGGAGGACGAGGACGAGGAACCTTGACCGTGATGATTCTTGCCGACATCCAACCTCGACCACGCACCTGCACCAGCACCAGCACCCACATTCGGCTGTAATGGCAACGCCTGCCCTCCATCCCCATGCCCTCCACCAACATTCTCCGACCCAGACGACGACGACGTCTTGCCATACCACCCCCGACACATTGCCCGCATCGACCGAAGATGACCTCAACCGATCGACAATCTCCCTCGTCCAAGACGTCTTCTTTCGCTTCGCGCTCGTCGCCGTCAAGAACACAGGCAACAACATCGTTGGGTTGTTGAGGGTTGGAGCAGGAGCAAGAGGAGACACAAAATCCGACGACCCAATGAGAGGTGATGGTGATGAAGGGTACGACCCAGACGTGGGTGTGGTCGTCGGCGATGGATGCGAAGGGGGCTGCGAACTCGACGAACGCGTCGACCCAGCGAATGGGCAGAAGTAGGGGAAGCAAAAACGTGCAAACGGGACGCGAATGCCCTGGCATGATCCAGGTCACGGCTCGTGGGAGACGGTGCACCTGAAAGCGCACAGCACGGGAAGCACGTCAGCACTACACGGGAGATAACATGAGGTTGGGAATCGAAAGACATTGATATTGTCACGAACAATCCACCTCAGAGACCCCACGCACAGCGGAAAGATATGGAAAAACGAGGACACGTCCAACTCACCAATAAACTGAACACTATACCAATATCCACGTCTTTGTACTGACGCGACGCGACCACTAAGGAGCCACGGCGGGAACTGTAGTGATGGAGGGGGTGGAGGTAGAAAGTGGAACGAGTGCATATGGGGGGTTGTAGGAGGTCCGCGGTGTGGGGAAGGGGCGTACCACTAGGCTGATGGCAAATCCGACTTGATTTCTGGTCTGGAGCTCGAGGGAGGCAGTGGTTGCCTCTCGCTCTGGTGAGAGGTCGACTTGGATTGACGAGAGACTGGAACCGATATCCGGGTCCCATTGAACCCCATCGGCTCTCGACGAACTCGACGATGGAACTTGAGGGTCGACTTCCGACTTGGCTTTCTCGATGACCCACCGCAAGACTACCCCGGGCGGCCCAACGAGCTCCTGCGCTACAAGTCGCCCTCCCTTCCTCCACCTGTACCTGATCCATCTCAAGTCCCAGATCCGACAACCTCTTCTTCCCAGCACTCTTCTCCTTTCGATACGTCACGTCCCGTTCGTCGTCCTCGTAGTTCCGCTCCACACGCCGTATGACGTCAATACCAAGCCCCAAGCTACCCAGAAAAGCCAGCTGAGGCCTCGTAGGACTCCAACATGGATTCCGCAACGCCATGCAATCCACATGACACCTCCTCTTTCGGTCTCGCTGCTGATTCAGACTTGGCGTAGACATGGAAAAGGCACGAGAACGTCCCGCCGAAAGAAGCTGACGGCTTGATTGGGTGCGAGTACTGCCCGGAAGAGACCCTTGCGGCGGGATAGAGGGGAGCGGAGGAGCGAGGCGTGGTGGTTGGGTGGTTTAGGCCATTGTGAGTGTGGACGGTGTCGACACTTCAGATACGACGTCGGATGTGTAGATCGATGTGTCGCATGTGGTCGAGGGATCGGTGGAACATGAAAGTTGATGGTGGTGTGGAAGGTGTCGAGGGGGAGGAAGAGATTGTAGGAGAGCAAGCGGTAGAGGAGTCCCTCGTGCTCAAGTAAACTATCCGCAGAAACCTCAAGTGCGACCCACCGCGGGGGAGGAGCGCATCACGATGAACAGTTGGTGAGGTGGGAGGTGACCGAGATGTTGGGCTGTCTCTCACCATGGCACGATCCAGGCTTACTCGCATCGGACTCTGATTCAGGGTGGTCGCCACGGATTCCTGTTACCGAGGTCAGTATACACAGCGACAATATTAGATAAGAAACCATGCTCCGACAAAAGATGGCCAGTATCTTCATAAAAACCTTCGCTTTTGCAATGTTCATGTGCGAAGGATGTATGACGAGGTCCAGACATGGAACCGGTCTGTATACGAGTGCGCGGGGTTTTTCGTATCGCGCGAGCGCGCCAAACAGACCTGGAAGTCGGCCAGCGACCTACTAAAATATTAAGTGTGACTATACGACGAATGGTATTAGACTTAGACTCACAAAAGGTTTTCTAAGGCGATTCATATTACTGGGTTTCTGGCAGCCTGATCGCGCAATGGATCGCACATAACGACAGGGCGACCGCAGTGATTTTCGCCTAATGAATACTGAGCAATTGTTTTGGGATGGACAAAGGTGGCGAAGTCGACAGGGAATGCGTGGCGATAGCCTGCCCATCGAGGGTGTTAGTCTGAGGACGTTCGATCATCGCACCGATGAATGACGATCACACCTGCAGTTTGCTTCTTGCTGATCCGATTGAGAATCTAATTCTAGGGTGATACCTCATTGAGTCGGTCGGTGGAGGCTTCTTCTATCATGGGCCACACCAAGGACTCTCCAATAATTTACAACCAGTTCGTGTCCACCAGGGGCATCTTGTTCCTCGGGAACAACCTTGAGCGTTCTGGTCAGCTCTACCGACGCTTCAAGGTGCAGCGTGAGCACGTCATTAGTTTGATTCTAGGGATCATCAGTCGTCTCGTCACTAGCACAGACCAGTACGCACGATTTGACCAGTCAGCACGGCTTGTAGATAGCCTGTGCTGTCGACAAACATGATCTCCAGCTGATCACGAAGATCGTGTACCCGTCCAAACACGTACACCTCTGACCCTGCAAACGCTCGAGGTTCACAATCTTGGGCTAAACACGACGACGCACTCGATCATCAGAAACCACCCTGGCGACGACGACGGAAACCAAGACCAAAACGGAACCCACCTTGATAGACCTCCACTTTACGGCTCTCCTCCAGCCACTTTTCGCGTTGTTCTTGTCTCTCTCGTGCCTCCGTCTGTCAAGGAAGGTGAATTACACAGTTGGCCGGAGGTGGTGCGGATGCTGATCGGCGGAACTTTAGGAGTTTCCTGAGCTGAGCCTTGCATGTGGACTAGAGGTGTGCTTGTGGCCGTAAGGACGAAGCTGCACTCTGGAAGTAGGTTGCGACACGAGAACAAGGGCTGCCGTGGGTTGTATTGCACTGGGAGGGATGGATAAGGTAAACAACCATGCATCGGAGTCGTTGACACTGAGTTAGAAGCGAAGGACGACGTTGAAAGAGTTATGTAATCAAAGTTATAATAGTAGCCCGCGGTTAAAAATCGCTTTGCAAACAAAGAGCGACGTTTCTGAAAACCGATTTAACGTGAAAATGTACAATACTTGAGCTTTGCATCAAAACCATCCCTAGAACTCATAACCGTCAAAAGTATCCACATCTACGCCATCGCATCCATCCAAATCCGCATAATCTCCCAAATTGGACTCGTCAGACTCCCGCCCAGATTCCTCGTCTGACTCTAAGTCAGATCGTTCAGATTCAAACTCCAGAGACTCAGTCGAGTGCTCCGAGTCATCGACGTGGCTCGCATCATCTTCCGTATTGGTTGGATGAGGTTGATGAGCCGATGGTGTCATTGAAACTGGTCGTGCATGTGAGTACGTGTGTCCGATGCCGAGTCCGTAATGGTAGCGCATGACCATATCGCGGTCGGCAAAACTACCAACGTCAATATTATACCCAATGGACGATCCGCGTGAATCTGAATTGAGCTTACCGATTGATAAAATAGTATTTCCAATCATTCGAACCACCTGCACAACAAGACGATGCAACCCCGTCGGGATGCACTCGGCCATCTGCGAACGACGGGACGATATGGCAGGCCCTAAGAACGTCCGCGGGGTCAACAAACCCAAATGCGTTCTTGTCGGCCATTGAAAGGAACCTGAGCCGGTCTAGGGTATGTTGCTCCCATCCGGTGGCCACACTACGGTCCTCTAAAATTTCATACCATCTTACCCATAGAAACTCGATCCGACGCGATCGAAAGTCCTTAGCTCCCGGGCCGGTGTATACGACGTTGGCATGGAAGATTCCCAGTACCTGCGCGTAACAAAACGGGTGATCATTGTCATCAGGATTAGACAACAGCATAATGTTCCGATTATCAGTGCCGGGGTTGACGGTATCAAAGTCACGTTGAAGGTCGTACGTGGTGAAGTTGATGCGAAGTAAGCGGTGGCGGTAAATCCTGTTTCCATTGAACAGGACATGGTTCAGCTGCGAAAGATGGAAGAAAGCGTCATCCTCTTCATTTGAAAGAATTGCATGCTCTGGGATATCTTCCGGGTCCGAGTCCTGGTGGATGGCCGCGATACGGGGGAAAATATGAGCCTTTAGTTTGAAGACGAAGTTCTCAACAAGTAGCCATGAGTTTCGTGATCCAGCGCGAAAGACCGGGAGAACTTACTCTGGCGGCAGGATCATCGAGATTAGCTTGCACAAACTTCGTTAGTTCCTCCGGAAAATTTTGGGACTGGCCAATGGTGTGGTGTTCGTCAGGTTTGTTAGCCACAGGGTCCGTCAGTTGAACCGCAGCGCGTTCCATGCGAATGCGGTGAATGCGAGCTTGCCGTCGCTCTATGGAGGCCATCTGCCGTACGTAGAATTTTCGGCTAGTTCGGGCGAACCGGCTTTTACTCGTGCGGTGTTCAAGTTCCCCCTGCACAATGTTATCAATTTTAACGCATTAAGAAAAGACTACTCACGGCTTGTGTCGAATAAGAATCTGTGGTACCATGCATTCTGATTTGCGCAGGGTAATCTGCCAATGCGTGTAACTTATAAGTCTGAAGGTTGAGAACTTTTGATTGTCGTGTCTGCGGATGCGATGCGACCTGGGAATGAACTGATTTGCCATTAGTACCTTGCTGTGCTCGTCGTCGTCGTCGTGCTTCGGCCTCGCGAGGCAGCTCTCTTGTTTCGAAACTGGGACAGGTATTCGAGACAAAACTGCGAATGCAGTCGCCGATCTCCTTTGTCACCATCTCTAAAATACGTAATGTTTCATCAGTGTGGAGGCGGAGCTTCGCCAGACCGTGCCAATGAGAAAGGACAAAGAGTAGGTGCAGCACTTGCGCATTGTGAGGATTTGGTAGTAACCCCGAAAAAACCGGGATAGAACACTGTCCAACGAGTCCTGTCAGTAAGACGGATGTTGTAACAGAAAGCAAATGGTACTCACTTGAAGCAAGTCTTCAAAATCCCGTGCAGCTAACCTCTTCATCTCCGAAACATTCCTGCGAAAACGTCGAATGGTGCCACGACCAAATGTGGGTACTTGACGAAAACTTCTCGGGATTAGTCAAAAAAGGGCTCAAAACGAATTTGATTCCCCTACCGTTGGTCGAGTTCAGCCAGAGAGGCTCCTTTGAGGCTAGTTACCATGCGAAGCAGGTGGGTGAAAATGGATTTCCAGACGCCAAGCTCGAATTCGTGCAGCATGTCAACAACCAAAATGAGAAAAAAGTCAAATCCTGTTTGGCCCAGTCTCTCCGAAAACGCATTCTAAAAACCACAAAGTGAGTTGTTAATCTTGTTCCGCAGCTAGAGAATACTTACTATGGTCGGCACTAAAGACTCGGGCTTGAGAAGAGCCTCTACTTGAGGAGTGTCGACAACGTAGTGTCCTTCATAAATCAAACGGCGTGCTGATGCAATCTTTGCACGCCGATCCTCAGTATCATGCCGAGATGATACATCACGTTGTTGCATATCATGCACAGTAGCAACGTTCTGTAACTTATCCTTCGGAGTAAGGCACCTGGGGCACGGACAACCACCCATGTTCCGGATGTTGGAAATGAGCACCCTAGAAGGGGAGCGTAAGTTGTGGGTCCGAGTTGAACGAAACAGCGTACACACTTCTCGGGATAGTCGGCCGAGTATGTAAATATCCGAGGAAATAAACGCCTCTTGATACCGTCCCCGCACATGAGCACAATACCGTGTTCATATGCTTCGACGAAGTCATCATCTAATACATCTTTCCACTGAGCGTGAAAAAGTTCACGATGACAATGGGTAAACAGCTGGTCACCTGGTGACCTGTCACTCCCAAAGTGCTCCATTACGAAGTCCGTGAACTCGGCAGGCAGCTAATACAATGTGTTATTAGACCTGAATTATCACGTACAATGAAAACTTACCGTCTGAAAATATGCGACGTGTGAGCAAAAATTTGCATTTGGAGCGCAACGTCGATACTTTGTTTCATTTCCGAAATAGACGTATAAAGGCCATAGTTTGGCGTCACCGAATGAGGTTAGATGCGTTGCATCTGACCAGAACATAAGTGCAACTATGCGTCGGGGCAAGGTACAACCGCCAACATTGTCTGGAGGCATATCTTGTAATTCGCGGTGTGCTCTAACAAAGGCTTCGGAATAAAAGAGCTCGCCGTAAACACCGATGTCATCAGCGGCAGATGACCGTTTCCATCGCAGACGATAGGGTTCAAACCGAAACGACCGGCAGCGCACAGGGTCTGAAATTTTGTCGCGTATGATCGAGAGAAGGGATCTTCGGTAAAAGTCAGAGATCGCGTAGTCTTTCGGACCGGGATGTAAGGAGCGCCGAGGGAACGGGACAGAAATTGTAATAGTTCTTCGCATCCAGCCATCGTCCTCGGGTAACCAGTTTTGTTGCAAGTCCGAGTCAACACTATGGTTCAAGAGTGCGTCATGAGAGGTACTAGCATGAACATCCAGATGGCCCAGTTCACGGTCGATTCCGATCCAGTTGGTATGCCGCAAGTCTTCAGAATGGAAGTCCACACTTCCGATGATCTTGATGAGACCTTCAAAGCCTCTCTTGGACTTCTGGACGCCATAATTCCAATACCAGTCGCCAATGAGCCACGAGCTTTCATTGGGATACGGATGGAAGGGGTTTCCAGTATTAGATGGCTGACAAGTCCGGGATTCGACACCTGAGTCAGGAACTGAGATGGGATCATCCCCGCTCCGATCCTCGGGATCATTGATGGGTGCAGAGCCCTCGTCGTATATACGAAACAAACCAAATGAGTTGATTTGCGTAGCCAGGACGGCGCGGTGTTCCTTTGGTACTAGAAGATGGCCATTTGGCGGGGTCGAATGTGATCCTGTTGAAAGGGTTGACTGAACTGGGGTAGCAACGGAAAGACGAGACCCAGAGCCTGCAAAAGCTTCGGGCCGGGCCACCGCGTCTATTGGAGGAAACGGTAAAGGACGTTCCGGGAGAATATCCCGAAAGCGTTGTGGGAGTTGACGGTTGAGTCGCCGACCTCGACGAAGAGAAAGCGGTAGCATATCATTTTCAGCCTATACCATGATATTAGATAACTGTATTTCGAGGAGAAATGGGAGATACGTACTTCTACTTCACCGTTAAGCTCTAAATTGCAGGCATCTCTTTTACTAGTTGAGGCCTGGTTGGACTGCGATTCAGAAGTTGTACTGATGTTCGAAGCCACTGATCGACGACGTACGCCTGTCGTTTGAGCGAGTCTAAGACTTAAAAATTATGATTTCCGTACGTACCGTCAACAACCCGGTTTGAACGCAAAGACTCCGAGGACAATTCCTCTGAGAAGTTCCCTTCAACACGACGCTTCTTGTTGAGATGAATTTCTTTCGCCTGTCTGAGGGCAGTTGCAAGACGTTTCTTTCCCTTCTGACAATTTTTCTTGTGTCTTGTGAAGGCCCCGGTATTGTCAAAAGAACGACCGCATACGCATTCTTGATTTGAACTTGAAAACATAGTAGTAGTACCCACGTAAGTGTGTCACGGTGACATGAACAAGCCTACTCGGGAAGTGCCGACTAGCGTCGGCGCCAACTTGAAGCAAGGTGAAGGAATGACATTATTCAATGATTGTATCAACGATTTTGAGGGCATGCTAAATGTACATAGAACCAGAGATTATTGGATTAGGGAATTATACGGATCATAATAGTGAAAAGGTAGACTATGGTCCGTGCAGAGTAAGGTCACGTCTTTAAGTCTTTAAGAGTCCGACTCACGACGTGGAACAGCCATTTGAACAACCTAAGCATAGCCTACACTGGCAGAAGCGGTCGAATAACAAGTGCCGGCCCCGTCGTCACGGACGTCACTTCTCTTGCTTCGAGTTTCGATGGTGCCGAGTTCTGCTACCGGTGCCCTTGAGGGCGTGAGCGCTGAGCCGGCTCAAGGTTCCGAGATCCTGGCGCGCCCCTCCGTGCGCTATGTTGGCCAGTACGTGGACATCTCTAACCTCATGGCCGCTTCGTACCCAACTTGCGATTGAATGGGGGTCGCCGACTCCGGTCAGCTCACAAGGTCACCAGGAGCGAACCACTGTCGGGACCCATTTCTTATCCGAGGACCAAGTGGACGGTTCAGTAGTATCACTTTTTTGTCACACGGGAGTCACGGCGAATCGGATCATGGGGTGAGATCATGAGGAGAGCATCCGGAGTAGGCCTGCTGAATACGAAGTCGAACTTGAACATGCCATGACCGCGACGAGGCGATGACATGAAGGAAAATGTCGATGATCCATTGATAAAGCGCAACGTCTAGAGCAAGCAGGGCGGGCTACATATCAGTGACGGGGCGTAGAAAGGCACATGATGAAAAGAAAAAGTACCTGACAGATGAGATGGAATGCTACCATGTTGTAGAACCGCCACTGGTCCGTGTATGAACAGAGCATGTACATACACTCGTATACATTCGGAATCGGGAAGAAGAGTTCTTCCGAGCCAATCTCGCCAGTGACGTATTCGGTGAAAACGATCGAAAGCAGGAGATCCGCGTGCGTCTTGTTTCAATTGGCGTGGTATTCTGAATCAGCAAAATTACGCTCGTCCACGGTCCCGAAACACATTTCCCAACGATATGTTGTTGATGGGGAAACATATACTGCGCCAACAACAAGAGACGTGACCGAGTCTCTACCAAAGCCACTGAAGCATCGATATACCTCGCAACCGCTCGTCCTCGGACAAACACCCCCGGGGACTGGCGAGCACGAGTCGGAAGTTCCGTCAAAAACCATTATCGCTCAAAGTACCAGCTCCGCGAGGAGTTTCGTCAGATGAGGTCACCGGTCGCCATCATGATGTTGTACATAACGACGGAACGCCGAAACGGCGGCAAGGCCCGAGAGGACTGAGATCAAAGCGGCAGAAAAGACGATCGTCTTCGTTGAGCGCGTTACTAGTAAGTTAGCTCTGCCGTACGGGAAAACGAGAGATCTTGGAGATAGAAGCATCAAAGAAAGACGGGCTGATACATACTTACTGGTTTTGAGATAGGGATTGCGACTTCTGGCTGGACGCCATCGACACTCGGTTTGTATCACTGACACCACCGTTGCCAAGGATCTCTGTTGCTGGGAAACCTAAAGTGTGCGAGAACGACGGACGCAGTGGATATCCCTGGAGTATTATCGATGCTTGACTAGTATGGCCGAGTGCGTCTAGTGAACGTTTTGTGCGGAGGACGGTGCTTATGTTCGAGGGTCGTCAAAGGCGCGAAGTATACGGCCGTCGGTAGCATGGTGTGAAATCGATCCACGGGTGTTTTGCGACAAATACGAGCGACTCTTCTTTCTTTCGATACTCAGATCAGGTCGCAGGTTTGGTCGTGTATTCTCTGCCTGGTAGACGCCCGGAGACGTCGCCCCAAGTCACACGTCCGACGTCGACGGTTTCTTATCACAAATAGATGTGATTTTTTGAAAATCTTGACGTTGGTTGCTTGGTGAGAGGCAATGCTCTTCCGACGCCCGTGTCTGATCTTCGACCACACTACCGACGACGTCGGCATACACCGACTGGGTAGAATATGTGGGTGATCATATCAACGGTTCACTCCCCGAGAGTATGTCGGGAAATGAGCCCGCTTGGAATGCTTGTACACCGACGCGGCTAACAAGCGGAAATTATCGTAGACATCGTGCCCACTCTGGGGCTTCTAGTTTTCGTTCTTGGCCGAGTCGTCGAGACGGTCGAGCGAAGCCGAAGCCGCAACGGGTTCTTTTGTGCCATGCGCTGGCGAGCCGCACAAGTAGTCCGATCGATCGGATCATTTACGAAGACTCGGCGGGTTTGCGAGAGGTACGCCGCGCGGACATGCTCGTGGTCACAGCGCCTGTTGAAATGGAGCGATTGATGGGCGCGGGAGGCACAGGCAAAAGCGGATACTGTTAAATTGCCACGGCGTGTGAGTGTAAGTGTAAGAAAGGAGGGAGATATTAGAGGAGGGCAAGCTAGGCAATGAGAGGCACTCGGTGCGGCGTCGGAAGGAAGTCTCCATTGAGGATCGGATTCTCTGTGCTTGTTGTTCGAGTGTGTGATTCAATGTGTGGTTGAGAGAAGGTGCGGGATCGGGAAGAAGACTCGCTGGCAGCAGTGGTGGGGGTTTGAACAGATTGCAACGACGTGCGACGGTTGTAACGTATGGGTGTGTTTAAAACGTCAGCGGGGCTTACGCAGGCAGAAGAGACGGGGGAAATGAGTTTTTCTTCGCCAACGGTGTCGACGTTCTCTTCCGAATCGCCAGGCGTTGTCAACGCGAATGCAGTCCCGTCCGAAGCAACTTAAAACATGGCTCCAGTCGAGTCTGAATGGGAATGGAAAACGTCCCTGGTGACTCGTACCCCACCATCTTCTGGTTGAATGGTCGAATGGGGGTTGGATTTTAGTGATCCCCATTGTCGATTCGTTCCTCTGCTACCTCCAATGGACGAGCCTCTTCGCCTCCGTGTCCATAACCATACTCCTCCGAGCAGAACCAGGGCAACACCAAAGACCCCGGAGACGACACCCCCACAAGACCGCCCACGTTTGAATTTGATCCTGAAGAGGATGACGAGGTGGATGAGGTTTGCGGTGACGTAGCTGTCAAGCAGCTATCGTTCGTCCCGTTCGAAACGAAGAATGGCGAAGAGGAGTTGCTGACGGTAGGCGCCGTGAGCACCTGGCCCTGTATCTGATACCAGCCTTCCGTGACGTTGACCGTGGGCCACGTCTAAGACGATGCGGAGGCGTTGGTGTCTGCCAGTTGTTGACCCGTACTCCTCAGGGTGTTCTGCTTGACATGAAGCGAGACGTCATTTTGATCCATATGTCAACGTGTTTCCCGCAAGTTTGAGCTTTCTTTTTTTTTGATACATAGTTCCTTTTTCGCGATCACCGTGAATACTGCTGCGACGCCATGGTGGTTCTGCGCATCGTAGACCCGTCCGTATACAGGTACTTGTGAATGTGGGGACAGCCTTGGAGCGACAAGACATCTCAACGTTGTCAGACGACCGCCACAAACGACAGTGTCAAAACCAGCACCGGCAATGCGCGTTGTGAGGATCAATCGATTGGAACCTTCAAGTTGCACGTTCAAGCATCGCATGGGCACCACGCGAGGCGGCGAGGCAGGCTTCTCCCGCCGCTTCTCCCGCCTTCCTGAGGGTCTCGATGCATCAGTCATGACACTCTTCATCTGGCTCGATACGGCGCTGCTCACTTCGAGTAATTCAGAAGGAGATTTTCCACTCGCAGTCGAGCCATCTCCCCTTCCAGAGGATGCATTTTCGGGAGATTGCTCGAGGAAGAATCGATGATCTGACTGCCGGGATAACGATTCGTCATCGGCAGTGCGGACCGGAGCCTGGGACGACGATGGATCAGGGGGATTTAGCGAGCGAGACGGTTTGTCCGGCTGCTGTCCCTTGAACGCTGCCGAGGGTGGCGTCGGCCTAAGCGCGGGCGGAGGCAGAGGGGGTAAAAGGAACGTAGATGGTGGTTGTGGAGCGCCAGGTACATCACCATGTAATATCGGCGTCATCGGTGGGGTGGGATGCGGGGTAGGGTTGACGACCACGACGCGGGGAAACTGGGTCTCCAGAGACGGGGAGTTGGACAAGCGGGACGTTGAGATCGGAGGAGCGGGACGGCTGCGGTGCTGTGAGAGGCGTTGACAGTGATGCCGTGGTGGTAGCGGCAAAGGATGGCTTGCGCTGGGGAATAGTGATTTGGTTGGGTAACATGTCAACAATCACGCGCCCGACGCAAGGCGTAGATTTGCCACGGGGAAAGGAGCTGGGTGGGACGGGCGACCCTGAGGAATGCGGAGATATTCGTGGGCGTTCCGGGGTTGACGGGGGATCCATACTGGGCATTGGGGGTGACAACGGTGATGGCGATGCCAGATCAGAAGGCGAGGGCAAGCCGGACGCAAGGACTACAAGAAAGGAAAGAGGAGCGGGTAAGCGATGACCGAAATTGCGATGCACTGGTCAGATTTAGGCAAGAGGTGCTTACCCTCGAGTTTGAGTGAGACCTTCTCGTCAGCGGTGGCCACGAAATACGAGGAGCGACATCGCTCGTCCTTTGTGAGGCACTTGGGAGTGGCCGGATGGAATGTTCGCTGTGGCTGGATGAGCTCGCGATACCAAAGCCGCCACGATGTTTTCTCTAGGCGACGCCCGTCCTGGACCGACTCTTTGCACTTTGTGAAGACTGATAAAGCAAGAAGTCAGAGATGGGGTGCGTAAACGTGTAGGGATGAGGGAGCTGACCTGTCCAGAGGCCGTAGAGCGCGTCCTGACCCTGGAGATCCCTGACAGCCTCTGCGGCGACGGAGAGGATGGGAACGGGAAAGGTGGCCAGCATGGGTTGCCAGAAAGGAGCGGAACTGGTACGATAAATGAGACGGATAATATTATAATCAGTCGTTTGGAAACGGAATAAGGGGAGCTAAAAATCAAAAGGCCCAGAAGGAGTCGAACGTTGGTCGAAACGATCACGGTTCCTTGATGTGGGCCCAACTTCTATAATGGTGTTTGCGCCAGAAAAGGGGGTCAGTAAGAGTTCTAGGGCATTGGTTTCGCTTGCTGACGATGCCACACGTCTTGACACCGCAAAACAGTTCCAAATTCTGCAGCGCGCCGGCCTTTTTTTCAAGCAGTCGAAATGGGACGTCGACAGAATGGAGGGTCAGTGCTGGAATGAATCGTAACCGTGACGACTGCGATGAAGGTGCCGTCCAAGCGACGGCTTGCCAGTGGTTGACCGGGGACGACTCGGAGGCGTAGAGTGTCTCACGGTAGTTAAGGCAGGGCGAGAAATATTGCCGTTGGCGTGTGGTGCCGGAGTGAGTGTCGTAAGCGACTGTGGCTCTCCGTTACGGAGCCGGAGCATACATACGACCGACATATTCAAGAGGATAGAGAGAAATGGAATGGCAAACGGGAAGAGGGCATATGAAGATCAATTCACGGAGGGCAAAATGAAGGGTCGGGTCGGCAAACGAGAAGGAGGAGTAGTAGTCACTGGCGGCGGTCATGCTTCTGAGATAGTCTTTCGAGGCTGTAACACCCTGAAGCTAGTGTAAACACTAGTACTGTAAGACTCCGGATTGCACGCAAAGAATCGTTGAAGCAGTGGGTCGTCGCTGACAAATCCAACTATAAACAAAAAATCAGGCACCTTAAAGAATTGCAGCCTGAAGAAGCGTCACTCTTTTGTTTTTCTTCCTGTTAGTGATATGATCGATGGGGATGAGGACTGGATAATATTTCGTGTTCTAGTAGGTTTGTCACTGAGGCGGATTGTCCAGCGGTGACTCAAATAAATCGTTGTTTGATAAGCTGTCATTCCGTTGAGGGATTCATTGATAACGATTAGCCTTCTCGATGGAGCGTCGTAGCCTGGCCAGCCAACTTGTGAGACTCCATGCTCTTACTACATATATATATATATGATCCGACAGCCATCAATACTGCGATACGGAGTTCACCGAGTCCGCGGCCTAGATATAGTAATGCCCTCCGAGGAAGAGTTTCAAAAATAACCATGACCGTATACCTGTACTGATCTGAGGTCTGGGAAAGCGACACTGCTGTGCCACATCGTGCGACTGGTCACAGGACACCGTGGAGGCTGTTCTAGTAAGGTTTGAAAAAGGGTCAATCTGTACTTGTGCGACTACATCGGATGCTGTTGGCAACTTGAAATGCCGTGTGTGAACGGGAATTGAACATCTTCCAGGCTGATCATGATATGTCGTTGCGTTTGCACAAAAATTGTCCTTCGGCCCACTCGTGCGGCTGTTCACTGGCACACGTGTACAAAGAACTCAATGACGGAAAAGGCCATTTGCTTTACCTCAAGAATAAATGTTGGCCATGAGCACGTTTGTGATGACCTCGAAGAGCGGACATATTTAAACCTGGATCCGGGTACGCTGATGAGTCGGCGTTGATGGGAGAATAGTTAGTGGCGCCAGGGAAAAACAGGAAAAAACAAACGAAAAAAGGGGGGGAGTGGCCTCGAGGCCAAAACGTGTGCGGGACTCGGATGAGCCGTGATCATAGATGGAGTCACCGTTAACGCGACACCCGGCGATTGCCAGGGCGCCTTTTCCGGAGAGGAAGTCTACGAAATCTCGTTAGTTATTTCGTCACGGTGTCCGTCACGTCAGGTTTTGTGAAGAGACACACCTGGGAAGACTCCAACACAAGCACCCAGCTGGCGACACACGTCGAAGCGACGACGGTAGTGCATCACTGTGCGTACGATAGTAGTCATTCTAAGCCACGGTCGTTCTAAGTCACATCGTGGAAAGTGAGTGGACGACATACCTTGAGGTGTCGATCCATCCTTGGAAGCGAGCCTTGATGTTGGGTCTGAATTCTTCCCTCAAGCCCTCGCCGTCGACTTCAAAGAAGCTCAAGATGTCGGCGTCGTCGATGCCCTGCACACCGGGGGGAATTGGTATGTCGATCACGAGCGCGGCTAGCGCCATGGGATTCGTGTTGTCAGCCTGGGGCGTGAGCACCTCTTCACGCGGTTGCGACGGTTGAGCGAGGACGAGAGGGTGAGTGAGAATCGGGGTCAGATCAACTTTGTTGTTTTCAGAGCCGATGTTGCAGAAGCTGATGCGAATGGCGGCACGGAACAGGTTGGGGACCTCTACGTGTTCTTCCTCGGCGATGGAGATAGCGTGTCAGCGACAAAGGGGGCTGCTGGACATGACGAGGACTGCAAACTGCAACGGTGCGGCATACTGGGGCCGCAAGAGATGCTTGTGGGCCTTGAGATGCTTGTCGACGGTGTCCGTCTGTTGTTCAGGGACAAGATACGGAGCATAGTGGGGAGATTTTCGGAAGAGTAGCCAGCGATAGAGATCAAAATAGGATGCAATCACTCTCCGGTATATCATCCTGGCCTTCGGCGATGGCGATGGCGAATGGCGACCATGGTGGGATATAGGGACGCCGAGGGAACAACCTTGAAATGTCAAAGAGAGCGGTATGTAGGAAACCGCGGAGACGTGGCTGTTGATCAGTGATGTGCAAAGACCAGTGAGGGGCGTAAAGGTGGCCGGGTAGAGCAGGTCGTCGGACATGCATGACCCTTGGTAAGAAGAGCAGCTCTTTTCGTCATCGTCGTCGTCGAGATTGAAGGGATATGTTCTGTCTGAATGACGATCCGGTGCAAAGAACGCTGTTGAAGGTGGAGGAGCAAGCGAGGAAGAGTCTAGAGGTGATGATGTACATTTTGTACCGCCGCGCAAGAGATGTTCGAGTGCCGGCCATCCAAGAAGGGTGGAGATGTCTTTGATCATGTCAGGGACGACGCGTTTCTGGTGGGTTGTACCAGTAGCGAGTCGGAGATGCTCCAGTGAGGACGAAGGACTTTACGAGCTTTCCGGTTGATCGCGTGATGGTAACGGGAACAACATGGTAACGTAAGTGCATCTACTGGGGGAGGGGCCCATCACCACACCGTCGTGTTCATCATCTGTATAGAGGGAAATACGGGAGGAGAACATTTGTGCCATGAGCGGTACTTCGACGTGCATCAAAAAACCGAACGAACTAGAGGGACGACGTGTGCTTGGACAGTTCCTCCGAGTCCGTGGTCACGGTGCCAGCGGGGTTTTCAGGGGAGGTACTTTCGAGGATGGTGACTCGTTTTTTTCTCGTTCTTTGAGCTGGCGGCGCTGTCCTTCGATCTCTTCGGGTGATGCACTGGACCGTAATCATGAACGAGAGTATGGGAGCGATGAAGAGTCCTTGCTTAGCTTGGACCTGTCGAAATCGGCGACCGGTACCCTCAAATTGGCAAGGCGTACATGCTCTTCGTGGCTAATACCAGCGGGGCCGCGAGAACACCACTGCCACCGATGACCACAACAGTCTTGTCCGAACTCAACAAGATTTCGTCTTTTTACATTTCGTGTAGTTTCTGAGATCTCTCTGCGGAATCATGACAACGTTCTTTGCAGTGGGCATGACGTGGTCACGATTAGACACGCTACGTTTGATAATGGACGAGACCGGGTGGAGACGAGATCGTGGGCGATGCGCTGAGTTTCAGGGTGGACACGTTTGCACTTTGTATAAATTAGAACGATGCGACCGAGACCGGATTCCTTGAGAACGGCGATGTCGATGAACTCCATCTGTTTTAGGATGGGGAAAAGGTCACGATATATTTTGAAAGCTGGCAGAGAGCGGTCAGGGAGAGGTTCGAGCTATCTGCGGACCCCTCGAGAAGGTTGTTGGTTGTTGTCCATGATGGACTGTCAATGTGAGAGAGATTGCCTATGAGGGAAGCAGTTAGCGAGCGTCGAAGCTCTCCGGATTGAACACATGACAACCAGAATACGTCAACTTGTACTTTTCGAATTTCTCGGCGAGGACGACCTTCGGACGAATGTAGTTTAACGTTGGGCGTTCAGGATAGTGACCCAGTATCATATGGCTGTCGACAACGGATACAGGCGCAACGCGTGGTCATAAGCGCACAACGGCGGTAGAATTTGATTCGTCAAGGGAAATATATATATTTAACCTGAAAATGACCTTCATCATGGTCGTTCCGGAGCAGGACCGACAAGGATCTCATACCTCTCGAGAGATCGTATTAATAGCAACCGATATGTCTGGCAGACATGTGAGGCGAATCTGTGCTTGGACAACACTTCAAAACTGTTTCCAGCAGGTCAGCCCGTACTGCAAATATGGAATAGTATAAGCGTCCACGAACCGCTCAGTCTGTCCATTAAGATTTGTAATACAAAGTCATCCATTGAATATACCATTGTCTCCAGTATAACGGAACAGTCTGCGTCCGTAGAAAGTTGTTTTTCTTTCCCCGACATCTCACTAAGCGCGGCAATGAAGAACGCGTGTTTGGCTACAAGATGCGCCGTAAAAAACAATGACTGTTGAATGCCGAGATGCAAAAAAGACACACCTTCATTGGGATCAAGGTCAGCAACCTCATCCGATGGTTGGGTCTGTTCATTGACGGTGCGGAAGTCACGGTAGGCCTTGACATCGGGGCCAACGTATCCGAAAGGTGCTTCTGGGTGGGTGTCCTCTGATGGTTGGCGGGAAAATACTATCCAGGATGGCTCGCCAGAGTCATTAGGGTGGTGATCTTCTCGGACTGGTGCCTGGCCCTTTGAAAGCCTGTTGTTAGGACTTTTTTGTGTTTCTTTGTCGTCGTCGAGCACACCCGTGGGTAGGTTTTACCCATCAAGCTTATACCTAGTCGTGTGGCATCCTCACACTGCGGGGGTGCGTTGGCGGCGTGGATGAGGTCTGGGACGAGCGTAGGGTGGGTGAGGGAGAAGGAGAGGGAGAGAGGCAGGCGTACTCAGGCTGTTGCGCCGCCTTCCTGTCCGTCGCCGCATCGCCGCATGCGTCGTGTTGTCCGAGTCGTTGCCGTCACGTCGTCGTGGCGTGGTGTCCTTACGCCCTGGGAGTGCACTGGTGGGCGTGGATCTGGCCTGGGGTGGATGAGGGAGAGAGAGAGAGGTAGAGAGACGGGCAAATACATTATCCCAAAGTACACGCGCTCGAAATCTACAGTTGCATCGCGTCCTCCTTCGTCGTCGTGCGTCACCGCTTGCGGGAGAGTTGAGTCGTCGACTCGTAGAGTAAAATACTGGCGCGTCCGTTCTTGGACACGTTCTCGCATGGGATGCTTGAAGCCCTATAGAAAGGAGAAAGGCCCTCCGGGCCGTCCTGGACCCAGCAGAAAGGAGAGATAGCAAACATGATCAATGACGACAAAAGACTGAACAAAACACGCATGTTGTACCAGATACAGTCGAGCAGCTCGAAGCTGTACTCAATCCACTGAAACATTGCATTTGTACATGCACTGCTTTCAATCAAACTTGAATTTCATACGTCCTTACATTTGCTCGAACCGCCGCAACTCTCGCGCAGGCTTCGTCATGTCCAACGTGGTCTCTATCAGCTTGGCCAAACCCTCCTCAGCCCTTGCGTGCTTCGCTAAAACCATCGCTTTTACAATCGCCTCGGCCAAGAACTCGGTTCGCGAAGAGATCACAGTCGCTTACAGTCGCTTTTTAGCAGGTGGATGTGTTAGAAAGAGTTCTGCGTGATTACAAAAAAAAATTGCCTTGCAGCAGCAGTACCTTCCGCCTGATTTCCTCCGTCTCGATCTGGTGCACCCAGAAGAAGAGAAAGGGTACAGACATACGGAACGACGACGGAACAATACCGTGACATATATTGATAAACGACAAACGACCGTTTTCCCAAACGAAAAAAAAACAAAATGCCATCTCATCCAAGTCAACTTTGTCTCGCAGTTTGCAGTGGAGCGAGGGAACCGAAAAAACCGGCATCCGTCCGGGGTTGCAACGATACAGGGAGACCCATGACTCGACTGTGTCGGTTACTCCGCTTGGACACGTT
Source organism: Leccinum subatratum (assembly GCA_038091595.1). Taxonomy (NCBI): domain Eukaryota; kingdom Fungi; phylum Basidiomycota; class Agaricomycetes; order Boletales; family Boletaceae; genus Leccinum; species Leccinum subatratum. The sequence goes on along the minus strand of JBBPOT010000016.1, from coordinate 5,831 downwards.
GATGTTGAGACCGCGGCTGGCAGCAACCTGTACGCCCGAAAATTTAGCTGAAGCAGGAGTGAGGAGGTCCGACTCGGACTACTGAGGGATTGCTTGAGCGCGTCTGACTGGATTTCGCCGTCGCATCGTTTTCTGTGATCTTGTTACCGCTCTCGCAGAGCGAAAGTCGACGCTACAAAAGTGACTGTGAGAACCACCGTGTGTCCCTACAGAAGAAGGCAACCACGAACTGCGCAGTGTTCTGCCCACCAAACCGAGGAGCTATTTGCGCACTCGTTATGGTGACGGAACCAAGGTGAGAACCGCAGAAATAGTACGGCCTCTGAACGCGGACATTAACGTCGGTCTCCACAACAAGAAGTAAATAAGTTACATAAACTCGGACTACACACCTCCCACAGTGCATGCCTGTCGTTGATGCTGCACTTGGCCCCTGTCATTCCAAAGGCCCATCTGCTTTGTGGAAAAACTGGCACGGTGAGAGAGCTTACAACGTGTATCAATAGTGTGACTTTCGCTGAGATGCCTGTTCGATGCTAAATGAGTTGGACATGCTAAACCTGACAAACCACGACTCACAGTCTAAGAAGAGTTGCCCCACGAACACGTGAAAACGAACGCTGCCGGAAATGGGTCGTTTCAGATCACATCCTCGGAAACAGACCTTTGAAATGACAACTCGTCACGGATCTCATAGCCAAATCCGTATCCGAAACGCCAACCAAGGGGCCTGCGAACACAGAAGAGAGTCTGGAAATCTAGACGTGCTGCGGCGTCACACTACGATGGAAAGCAAATCTTTCAGGATCTTCTGTTCCGAAACATGTCAACGCGACCGTATCTTGCAGTGAGAGAATGAGTCTACCATGTATGCAACGGCGAGATAATAGCAGCTTTGTGCTGGGCCCTTAATGATCTCTCGAACATTTCAACTCCTCTTCTCCACGGAAATGCTCCGACTGGGGAATGGACGCTGCTTCGTCATGGAGACAATTAAGCAATTGTCTTTCCCGTGCGTGACTTCGGTCAAACGCTGGAATCGTGCTTCAACAAACGCGTTCTCCGTCCAAAGCCCTGCATTCAATGTGAACCGTGATTCAGGTTCCTAGATCCAGTATGCACGTTTACTTACCTAGACTAGACCCTCAGACCTCCCACATTATACTACGCACAACCAACCAAGACTAGACAATGGTGCGAGCGAAGAAGGCCTACTAAGTGGGGCTTCCAAAGATAGATAGTCGACGGTCTTCTCATAGCGCGGGATCGTGTAGCCACCTCATTGATCGCAGGCGTCCCACACAGGACTCCAACGCAGGAAGCGAGTCGCCCAAGTTACTCACTAGCTGCACTCGACAGGAGTGGAAGCACCTCTGGCTTCCCTTCTACATCGGGCAAGCGTACTGCTTCGGGAGGTGCTGCTCTGAACCTGTGCTGCGGAGAAAGGGGAGCTGTAGCAATAATGCTGCCTATTCCAGTACATCTTCAGGATTGAATCCGTGCAGGAGAAAGGATACACGATCTCAACGCGGTTCTAGACCCACCATCATGATACCCACTGAGAGCGGATAGGAGACCTGTGAACGTGTGATCGGAGATATGCTTTTCGTCGTCCATCCCGGTTGTTGAAGATGTTTCCTTCGCAGAATAGCGTCGTGGTGACAACGTCTTGAGAATGCACGAACGTTTAATGCTAGCTTGGCCGTCTCTCCGCGCAGTACGAACTGATGCGACTGGGTGAAAAAGATCGGAAACATGGAGATGTTTCACGGGCAAGTTACCGATATTGGGCACTGCATCGCCGTGCTTGATTGCAATGAACCAATTGAAAGAACGAGACGGCGACTGGTCGGTTAAAGGTTTGCACGATTATCAAACGTAAGTCAGTGAGGCCAACAGGTATGCGTGGAAGACCTACCATCTTCTCTGAGGCTGCCCCACCATCTCTTGCTACTGAAGGTCGCCACCCATCCCCGACTCCCACGTTAAGTGGGGATAAGTTCAAGGGACTTGGGATTTATGCGGAGTGTGGTCGGGTTCCTGGATATGATCCATAGGCACGGGAACGTCAACGGGTAAAGCTGCTGTGCACTCAGCGCAGGCGGAGGACAAGTCACCGGTCACATTCCGCTCACATCATCACGTGCCGGCCAATTAACCTGAGGCAACGGCGAATATTCATAATCATACTTACAAGCGCGGCACCTTCGGACGGTGGGAAAGTAGGCAACAATCGTTCAGAGTCTTGCCGTTAACGTTAAGTTAGTAACAGGGTGTTCACGTCAGCGCCAATCCGTGCATGGCGTGCAATAGGAGTCACGGTGTGGGTGGCATACTGTCGTCACCGATGAGTCCTATGGCGGTCTTCAGAAAGGTGCCCATTTCAATTCGGAAACTTTACGATTGCAACTCGGAACCGGAAGCGAAGGAAAGACGCATTAGTAGGTGCACACAGCAGTAAATGCAAAAGTCTTAGTAGTTTTCACGTTCGCACGAAGTGAGAAATATAAAGTAGACTTTAAGTAGTACAGTGTTCAACGGTAGGTAAGTAAGTCCGTACTAGGCACTCGGCGGAGCAGAGCCACGGAGTACAGTACAGCATCAATCAGCAGTGCCGTGGTACTCCTCGCTTGACAAGTTGCCAATCTCCGGAACCGGACGCGAGAGCGAGTGAGCGTGAGCGGGTGGACAATTGAAATTGTAACTAGTTGAAACCAACAGAATTTCCTCGCCACTGAGCTCCGCTGTTAAACAGTTATTAAACAGTTAAACTTGTCCTCCTTGACTACCATAGTATTACTTAGTTGTTTCAGCGGTTGTATTTCCCTGTGATAATAACACGGACAATTCGTCGAATCTTTCGCCGAATTCCGGTATGAATTCTGCGTGTCATCTCCTCGGACGGTGGGGCCATAAAGCACTGGGCTTATGGTGCGGAGGGAGAACGTCCTGACGATTCCATCATTGAGACAACCAATCTGATTATCATGTTCTGAAAAGAGAAACCCAATATTACCATGGCGGTATATATCGCATGAACGCTCGATTTCAAAGGAATGTGTCGAAACATTCACATCACGTGCACATCGCGTTTGCCTCGAAAATACACTGCCTCGAAAATACACTGCTAAGACTCCGAGTCGCCCTATGACATACGCCGTCACGGGCCTAGGCTAGCGTTCAGATGTAAGTGTACACACTTAACAATATGTATCGCTGCCTTGAGCGGTTCCGTGACGTTTTCATCCTCCTCCATGTCGTTCCCGATTGTGGGCATTCCGCGGTACGCTTTTGCCTGTTTTATTATCGTTCCGAAATTTATACTGACGCATTTCCACATACTTAGTTCCAAGCACTCCACTGTACCCATCGCCTGTAAATTTGCTCGTGTTCCCCACTCCCCCCCGGGCTAACCTTTCTGTGGTGTACGTGACACCCCCACTACTCCCGGTACCCTTCACCCTCACCATGAACGTCTCCAGCGTTGTCTATTTCTCCCCCCACCCCACTTCGCAACCTCGCCCCGTCGTCGACTCCCTCTCCCTCTCAGCGAATTTGGCGTTTTCTTTTATAGTTTATCGGATTGTAGGTGGCCAGACGAGGCTATCGAGTCAACAGTGAGTAGGGAAACTCGAGGTATTGACTCGTCTTGACATGCTCCACTCAAGCCTCGTTCAAGTTCACCCTTTGAGGTGACCCCCACCCACGTGCTCTTGGTCACAGATGCTCGGCTGCCTAAGCCTGCCATTTCCGTGCTGCAATCATAGTTCCTGTACCATCCAAATCTTTCGTACTTGCGCACTAGTTGGAGGTCGCATTCCGTCTCCGTCCAGACGCTGTCGTGTTCCTCGGTGATACGTTCGCCTCGGGTCGCTATGCCGAGTGCAAAGCAGAGTGCGTACATAGTTGGCTTACGTATCTATTAGGCTAACCTTGCGAAATCATAGGCACAACGTATACTATCGCGCTTTCGAAACGACTTTTCCTCGGGATGCTTCTACGCCGTTCTACCTTATACCTGGGAACAATGATATAGGGTATGTCTCACTCCTTTTTGACAGGTCCAAGATTGATATGTGTGTTTGCAGGTTGCCAGTGGGGGATTCCTCCACTTGTTCCAAGAACGCCAGACACTTCTTTGAAGAACGCTTCGGACCCACGAACCGCGCCGTCTCTATAACAGGCCATCAATTCGTCTTGCTGAACGCACCGGGACTCGTGGAGGAAGACCATCGCCGACATGCACACGGTCGAACCTACGGTCACTGGACCCCACTTCCAGGAGGTCCAATCGATTTCGTAATGTCGATCTCTGATGAGGCCAACGAACTCGCGGCCCAACCAAAAATACTACTTAGTCACATACCATTCTCTCGACCGTCGAGCAAGTCCTGCGGACAGTTGCGCGAGAAGGCACGATACGCAAGGGGGCGGGGTATCAAACTATGCCCGTAGAACAGACCACCGACTTTTTGTTGAATGTTTTGCGGCCGCATTTATGCCTTGCCATTGGTGCTGATGCCTCGGCCCCCACCCCAATGCCCGAGCAGTACTGGGATCCTTCTACCGAGAACCTCGTCGACCAAGTCTCCACACAAATACCACATTACCTCAACCCCTCAGGCGATTTGCGAATTGCCGTTCTCGACTATGGTGTCAAAGCGAACATTCTTCGTTCCCTCGTCCGTCAAAACGCTGCAGTGACTGTTCTTCCCTGGAACTTTGATTTCAACTCCATCCGTGACCAGTACGATGGTCTCTTCCTTACCAATGGTCCTGGTGACCCTAGGCATTGCATGGATGCCGCTTTGAAACTCAGGAAGACGATTCAGTGGGATAAGCCTATCTTCGGGATTTGTATGGGTCACCAGATCATCGGTATGGCTGCTGGTCTAGATGCGTACCGCATGACTTTTGGGAACCGTGGACACAACCAACCCGTCCTCGCTTTGGCGTCTGCGGGTTCTATCAAAGCTGGTCGAGTTTACGTGACGAAGTGGGTATTTTAGGCATCTCATCTCTACCCTCTCCCTCGCCGACACGGAACCGACAGCAGCGCTTGAAGTTACAACGGCGTGCTACCACGACGTGGCGACGCGGCATGGTGCCAACACGACGGTGGATGCGATGCTTGAACGAATGCGACGCCGTTGCACCAAGACACGATGACAGTACAGCAGCGCGGACTGCGCGATGGCGTTCCACCACGACGTGACGACGACGACGAGACCGTGATACAACGGCGCGCCAGCATGCACACCGGCATAGACGACAATGCGGCACCGTACCTCGCTTGCTGTCCGTCGCTCGTTGCACTGGAGGTCGCGGGTACAAAGCTCAGCAGTACGTCTTTTTTGTTTTGTTTTTGTTTTCTCGCTTTGTTCGTCCTAGGCACTCACTATGTGAGGATGATAAACACGATGGCAACGACGACAACTGACGCGACGACGGCGCAACGGCGCGCCAGCCTGCCCCTTCGACGTGGCGTGCTGGCATGACACTTGGAACTCACCTCAGTCATCATTCAAGAAAACAATCATGATGGACCAAGGTGCTAGTACATGATGGGACAGGTGGGACTACATGATGGGGTAAGTGGGACTACATGATGGGGCGAGTGGGACTACATGATGGGGTGAGTGGGACTACATGATGGGATGAGTGGGACTACATGATGGGGTAAGTGGGACTACATGATGGGATGAGTGGGACTACATGATGGGGTAAGTGGGACTACATGATGGGGTAAGTGGGACTACATGATGGGGTAAGTGGGACTACATGATGGGGTAAGTGGGACTACATGATGGGGTAAGTGGGACTACATGATG
>JBBPOT010000015.1:0-39237 GCA_038091595.1 Leccinum subatratum | reverse complement strand
CACGTCACCGTGTCAGCGACGCAATGGTGCGCGCACACGTTCTCTCGCTCGCAATGACGGCGATGGACAGTGCCAGTGCCAGTGAGCACTCACACCCACTCACCTGCGACGACAACGACAACGCAACAGTGTGCACGCACGTCCCACCCGTGCAGTTCCCTGCCTTCCGCTTGCCAGTGTCCACATTTCTTGTCCATGCAGACGTTACGTTGGCTGTTTCTAACTGTTGAGATCAGAGATCAGGCCATCGCCTAATTATACTATGAAACATCCGACAACAGACGGGATGACGAGTCACGACGACGACAAAATGCGGCATGCCAGGTACCTCCCGACGACGACACAGCGTGCTGGGAGCACCACGATCGCACTCCAATTGCCCTCGCCCTATGTATGTAGTATGTACATCACCTTGCTTGACAAGGTTTCTCTCGGGTGTGAAATTCGTGAGAAAGTGACCACCCCCCTGTCTTACCGGAAATTGCCGCTTTCACCCAGAACAGAAATGTCTTGTTGTGCGACACTTTGCTCATCGTGCGCGCAGCGCGCGCCAACCTTCACCAAAACCAACCGGAACGACTATCCCAATGCATTTCAATTTTCCGCCATCATCACCTTCAATGACAAGGTTTATACCGCACGCATAAATCGTTACGAGAATGTGATCGGGCCCTGTTCCCCGTGTCGCAAGGAATGCTGACGGTCTTCCTGCAGGTTCGTTGGTGCAAATATCATGATGTGGACGTATGGCTTTGAAGGTACAGTGGACCCGTATTCTTGATATGATATCCGTATTTAACATCTGGAGTAGTGGTAGATGAAGATGATGAATGGGTCAAATTGGCAAGGGATGTGAATGCCTCGTTAGATGCACTAACAAATGTCGGAGCGCATCCTGTCGACATATTCCCTTGGTGTAGGTCGTAAACTTTTGTTTACAACAGCTTGTCATTCACGTAAACGTCCAGTGCACCATCTACCGATGGAGATTTTCGGAAACACATTAGCAGCTCAAATGCGACACATGCGAAATCTGGCTGAACAGTTAGTAGCCAAGCCATACAATGCGGTGAAAGATGATGTGGTGAGCATCGACACTGTTCTTTCTGTCTGTAAGTCAACTCACGCTACGTTTAGCTCAGTGGGCGAGCTTCCAAATCCTCGATGGCGTACAAACTGATCGAGACACATTCATGAGGGAACTGGAAAAAGTCTCCGCATTTGATGACAGAGACACGTCCAAACGAATGAGGAGATGCTAGTAGCCCTCTTCTTTGACTTCTGATCTTGCGCGTGCACGATTACAATTTCAGAAGCAAGGTTTCTGCCGTCGCAAGACGGCGCTTCCACAAGTAGTCGAACATGGCTGCGCATAAGTACGCACACGGCCTTGAACACACGGCATATATTCTTTCTGTGTTTTCAAGTTCCGACGAATGAAGAGACACTCTTCTCTTTCTTCCCTTCTACCATGTCCCCAGTCATCAGGAAATTGGGGAGATGATGATATATCCAGATACATATCACAATTGAATCCCAGCAGGATAGATATAGATAATTGTTGATCAGCAATTATAAGTTCATCTTCACTCTGGAGATAGAGTGACACTGAGATGCCTGAGAATGCCTTGATGATGGACATTGATGGCTTCCAGATCAGCCATGGGGGACATGGTAGATATTGATCATTGCATTGCAATTTACCTTATTAATGTTAATCTGTTGATCAGAACATGTATTTGTGATATTATTAGATCAGACTCTGATCAACAATTACAATCCAAACATCATTAAGAGCCTGTAGTGACATTGGAATGCCTAGAGGCCATCTGGCTGACAATCCTAAAATCAGTCTGGAAGGACATGGCAAAAATTGATCATGGCATTGCAATTTACCTTATTAATGTCAATCTATTGATCAGAACATGTATTTGTGATATTATTAGATTAGACCCTGATCAATCATGATAATTCAAGCATCATTATGAATCTGCAGTGACATCTGGCTGACAACATTGGAATCACATGAAAAATATCGATCATTGAGCTGCAATTTGGCTTCTCAATGTTAATCTATAGACCATGACATATATTTGTGATAATATTAGATCAGACCCTGATCAATCATGATAATTCAAGCATCATTATGAACCTCCAGTGACATTTAAATGCCTAGAGGATATCTGGCTGACAATCCTAAAATCAATCTGGAAGGACATGGCAAAAATTGATCATGACATTGCAATTTACCTTATTAATGACAATCTGTTGATCAGAACATGTATTTGTGATATTATTAGATCAGACTCTGATCAATAATTACAATCCAAACATCATTATGAACCTCCAGTGACATTTAAATGCCTAGAGGATATCTGGCTGACAAGACTAGAATCTGTCTTGGAGGACATGGAAAATGTTGATCATTGAGCTGAAATTTAGCCTTTTAATGACAATCTGTTGATCAGAACATGTATTTGTGATATTATTAGATCAGATTCTGATCAATAATTACAATCCAAACATCATTAAGATCTTGTAGTGACATTGTAATGCCTAGAGGATATCTGGCTGACAATCCTAAAATCAGTCTGGAAGGACATGGCAAAAATTGATCATGGTATTGCAATTTACATTATTAATGACAATCTGTTGATCAGAACATGTATTTGTGATATTATTAGATTAGACCCTGATCAATCATGATAATTCAAGCATCATTATGAACCTGCAGTGACATTGTAATGCCTAGAGGCCATCTGGCTGACAAGACTAGAATCTGTCTTGGAGGACATGGAAAATGTTGATCATTGAGCTGCAATTTAGCCTTTTAATGTTAATCTATAGACCATAACATATATTTGTGATAATATTAGATCAGACCCTGATAAATCATTATAATTCAAGCATTATTATGAACCTGCAGTGACATTTAAATGCCCAGAGAATATCTGGCTGACAACAGTATAATCACATGTTGATCATTGAGCTACAAATTCACCTCCTGAAAATCCATAGATCAAAACATATATTTGTGATAATCCTGGATCAAGCAAGACTCTGGGAGTCTGGGGTTAGCAAGTGATCTGCCTCATAGATGCAGACTAACTTTATCACAATAGAGTTACTTGAGGCTTACTACTAACTACTAACTACATAGATCACTAGTTGATCATACTAACTGAAATACTATACACTCGCTGAGGGCCAATTCAGAGGAGTCCGACCACTACTACTTCCCAGACAACAGACCTGCATCAATGATGGTGATGCCAATAAGCCTACTCAACTAAGATTAGTTCATCTCATCTACTTTATACTATTGCAAGGGCTGACAAGACTTGGACTGTGGAAAGGCCGTGTGAAGGAGTGCAATATGCAGCTGCTCGAGAGAGTGCATGAACACCATTGAATCAGGAGCTTCATTGGGGATCCATCATACCTTCAGGTCATAAAGGAAAGAGTCATCATAAATGACAAGTCAGTTTTGCAGCTCGAGCTCGAGATCTGCAGAGGCTCGGAAAGCTGGCCAACAAGAATGTGAATGCATCATATGATCCCGATCATCCCTCTGAATCAGGCTCCTTGCCGGTATATCCAATGTGTCCGGCACAAGGAGCAGTGAACCGTGACCCTAGTACAGCACTGAAAGCGATGACCAACGCACTGCGGGCGATACTATGCTGAGTTCCCACTCCCTCACATACTATTTGGCCAGCATATCCAAGAACACCGCATACTGCTGAAACTATCTCAATAGCTTCTACATTATCAGAAGTGTTCGACATCCCTATTCTTGGGCACGCGGAAGGTCTTTCTTTATCTGACTCAGGTATGCAGAAGCGCCAGCACCCACGCCAACATTGACAATGCCGTAGTCTGCCTTTCTTCGATTTGCCCGTCCCGTTTCCAACGAGGATCCAGGAGCGCCTCCGAGAACCTCGTGCACAACTTCCCGACATCGATGGTCTTCATTTCTGGCCATTTCCTTCATTCATTCGCGAGCTTCTATGAGTGCCAGACGGTCACCGTGAAAGTCAGGGGATGATAGCACCACGCGGTCGGGTGATGAGTGATCTATGTCTTATACGGGGTTCGAGGGCTGGGATCTGGGATCTGGGCACAAAAAACAACAATGCGTGAACCAGCGACGCAAAGACAAAGAACATACACACTCACGATCTCAAGGACCAATGCTCCAACTCTATCTTCACCACAGCCGCTGTCGGAGACTTCTTCTTCCAAGCGGTCGATACTGTTGGTGATGATGAGCCTGGGTCAGAACTGGGCAAGAAGGGTGGCGGGCTGGAGGTACCGTTAGTGTTGAAAGGAGCCCGGTTGCCCTGTGTTGCAAACTAAGTTCGAGGGTCAGTGCTGACGGCCGTAAAGGGGGGCGACTTGCCTAAGGCGAGTGGATATATGTGACTGATCAATGTTAGATCTGATGCGTATGCGCGTTCTGAAGAGAGCAGCTCGCGCGAGGCATGGACCTTCTTTGACATGGCGGTCGGTTGATTGGGTGTAGTACTAGGCCGCGTGGGTGCAGGGCATGTTGAAGCGTTGACTCGGAGTGAGGCTGTCCGTAGAGGAGGGCTGGGATTCATCCGGATCGGTCTTCTTATACAGACAATATGTACCAACATCTAGTCAGTGTGTCAAAGATCAAGCATGATCGCCAACAGAGCACGACGCAAGACATACCGATTTGCTCCTTCCTGTAGAACCAAAAGTACCCGAGCAGGATGATGACCTGGCAAATGAGGGCAATCCGAAACGGTGCAACAGCCATCGGATTAGTACCCGAAATGCCTCTCGAGAAATCCCAGATACAAATGTTGGGGAACACGGAGCCAGGCCCGATCGCGTTGGTCGCAGTCGCACGAGCGAGCATCAGGCAGACCGCGCCAATGATCCGGGCGAGGACGAGTGTGGCGAAAATGTGTAGTCGTGGTAGCGGCTGAAATAAGATCATACCAAGACAGACAGCATCCGAGCTAGAGCCACAGCGAAAGACCATGATAAGGCCCCACAGAGCCTGCCCACGGGATGTAGAGCGCAAGTGATGTCATTCCCCACAGGGTCTGTCCACAACGACGTCAAAACCCGGCATAAGCACACCAAAAAGTATACGACACACCTAACACCACCACCATGGAGCATCCAAACCGACAGCAAACACAGGCAGAATCCACGTCTGAGTCTTGCTCAAGTGCGTCAACACGAACATCTTGAAGATGAGGGCCCAGACACCGATGAAGAACAAGATCACGCACGAGCAACAGAATGGCTGGAGATGCAATATGGTAATCAGCTCGGATGACGACCCTCAAGCCAAAGGAAACATACTCTGCACAACCAAGTCGAACTTAAACACCATCAATCAGCACCGTCGACTCGGAAAAGCAACACCGTGACTGCAAAAAAGTGTTCATACCATAAGACCAACTTTCTCCGGAACAACTTGAACGTCTTGAAAAACCTGGACGCTTGGTGGTATAATCTAAAAAAAATTGAGGTACGCAAACAGGAAAGACTCATCAACGCCAACGGCCAGAGGTTGAGCGTGCACCTAGTACTAACTTGAAAGAGCCGCAATCCAAACTTGCTGAGAGCCCCACACGCACCCAGACTCGGTCATGGCAGTGGCGGGCCCGGCGCCTTCGGAACTCCGATTTGAAGCGAGCGAAGCTGACAAGGAGATCCTTAGATTCAACCGTGACCGTGACTAGGCAAGATCAAAGATCAACGTTCAACGTTGCAACCACGGAACGGCCCGGGAAAGCACGAGACTCAGAACTACCACACGAATGATGAGACGAGGAATACACCACCCAGGACGTACAACTGAAGTTTGTTCTGATAGTTTAGCCCAGCGAGTAGTGTCATTTGGTAGCTGTTGGCAGGCCAACATCCGCAATGCGCGTCAATATACGCATGAAGAACAAAACAGTCTGCCTCAGGGCAGTGATAATAGTGTACAACGGCCAATCGAAAACAAGGTTGCAAGCCAACGCGATCTAGTAGGCTACACTCTATTCATGATAAGAAAGTCTTCCCTATACGGGTAACGGCAACATGCCACTCCCGCCAAACGGGGACGGCATCGCCCTTATTCTTTGGATGGCGATGTCGGGGCCCATGTCCAAACGCCGACGCTGGCGTAGATGGCTTCGCGCTTGACGGGGATGTTGACGCACCGGCAGCAGGATAGCTCTTTGCAGGGGAAGAACCCTGTCCATCCTGTGTCTGCGTCGAAGGTGCCTTCTGCACTCCTGCTGCAGAGCCAAACGCAACGGCAGCAGCCTTTTTAGCTTTTTTACTCGACGACGCAGGCGGTTCCGACTGCTTCGCGACTTGCGCTGCCGCTGCCGCCTTCTTCTTCGCTTCTTCTTTTTTCGACGAGGAAGCAACGGCGTCCTTGTACTAGTGCGCGTGACTGCGAAGAATCGTCTCCCTGTCTTTCTAAGCTAGCCTTTCCGCTTTGAGGGCTTCGAGAAGTGGCGTAGTCGTCGGCGAAGGCGGGGGTTGAGAAGCAGTGACTATTACCACCGCCGGCGCACGACACGGCAACAACAATAGCAGGAATACATAAAAAGAGGAGGGAGGTACATCAGAGACCAAAGTCGGCGGTGCGACGTCCTCAACCACACTCACTGAGGGATTCGAGCGACGCGGGCTCAGCCTTCTGGCCGTTCTTGAGCGTCTCGAGAAAGGACAAGTAGTCCTCGTCTGTATGCGAATGAATGAGAACGGTGAGACGAGAACGCGCGTCCAGCGGAAGTAGAATGGATAACCTTTGTCGATCGAATTGTTCCGCGCATCGACCTTTTCTTCTCCGTGGGCACCTTTTGGGACGGTGAAAACTCTACGACTGCTTGTGATTCATTGCCTGACGATGCAGTCATCCATATGTATGGAACCAGGTACACACCTTGTTTCCTTCTCCATCATAGACCTCCGGGTTTTCGTTTTCGGTAGTGTTACAGATCGCGCGGAGAATAGTCGTCTTTCCAGCGTTCGCCCGCCCAATGATAAGGATCCTGAAGCGGCCAATTTTCTCTCGGTTGTTTTCAAAACCGCCGGTTTGGTTTGTGTCCATATCTGGATTCCAAGTGTGAGCGTGTTGCGACTCGAAGAAACTGTGGAAGTGTCGAGTTGAAGCAGTACTAGTCACCTTGAGGGCGAGGGAGGAAAGTGGGAAGAAGCGTACGTCGAATCGATCCCTACTTCCGGCATCCGCTTCCGCCGCCGGCTGCCAGGTCCAGTCAGAATTCGGAGACATTCGTCCGTATGGTATTTTTGGTTTGATCCACATAGCCTTTGGCCCTCTGGTCTAGACCAGTGTTTCGCAGGTTGGAGTGACTTTATCGTCGTCGTCGTCATCTCGCATCATTCGGTAACGTTGGCAGCGTTCTCCCCGTACCGGCCTCTCCGACGAGTCCGCCCGTAGTAACAGCAGCAGCGAATGCTTGTAGGAAGGTTGTGGTGAGTGAAGCTGTCAATGATGCTGTCACTTATTTTGTAATCGAATCGTGCTCACACATTACTATTGAGCGTCGAATTCGGCCCCTGGGGATGAACATCAGTACATGTAAATTGAAGACTCTGGTCCGACTGTTATCAATGACCGATATCACGAACCATGCAGCGGAGTATTGCATGCGGAGGTAACATACATACGACCAAGACGTGCAGATAGTAGTAGAAGCGAGATGAGTCTGGGGTTCAATTTACTTGATGTTATGGATTGAACTCTCGCTCAGGCTGATTCATTGAAGTCTCTCTCAATTCCGCAGAAGTTATGTCGTCGTAATGTGGGTGGTTTTACTGCATATTGATAATTCTTGGACCAGTCACCACAGTGCGAAGTCTGACGATCATACGAGCATCTGGACATTCGAAGCCTCAGTAAATTCGAGCGTCAACTCGCTGAAATGATCAATGATACCGTTCTGTGACCTCAGAGGAATCATTCGGACTGAATTCAAGCTTGTTGAAGCGATCGAATAATGAAGGTATCCTGATCATTTATGTAGAACTGCGCGGCTCTGATTGGAAGGAAGCTACCCTTCTATCCCTCTTCACTGGCAATCATCCGACCTAGCCTAGACATGAGTAATTTTAGGCATACCCGATTACAGTTGATTTGAACATCCAACTTATCCGAGTCTGAACATGCGGATTCGCATATTGTAACCGCTCAGAGAATTCAGACGACCACTGTGAAGAGCAATCAATATGAACCCGCGCGCAGAGATAAGGAAGAAGTTGCTTACGTCGACTCACTGCGCCCAATGTTAAGTCAGGTCCGAATCGGAACAAAGTTCAACACCGGCCCATCAGAAGGACCTTGGACATTTGAAGGCAAGAGACGACAAAAAAAGCAATCTACTTCATCAGCAACTGTGTACTAAGTCGGCTGGTTGCAGTACGTACAAGAGCGATTGCTGTATGAGTATATAAGTGATGAGCTCAGGCTTCGACCGGATTTCAAACTGACAAAACATACATTCTGCTTCGTTACACTCTTGCTGTTCATCATTGCATGCTCGGCACAAGCGACCCCTGTGCCAGTGGGTCTTGCTCGCGGCGAAGCCTTGGCAAGTCAACGTCAAACGAGGTAGTATGTGTGTTAGTTCCGATTGGATCTTTCAACCACTGACTCTGGGGGAAGGTGTTCTCGACCGCAAGCGTGAAATTTCCAAGTCAACTGCAGAAAAGTACGATCTCTACGGTGAGCGCGCTTCCACGGATTGATATTCCTGTTGAGTCTGACATCCAAAACAGCTGACCACGAGCCTGAAGCTTGGGAGATAGCAAGAGAAAGCACGATGTTAGGGTGATAGGCTGACCGAAAGCAGTCGAAGTGACATAGAGTATGAAAAACGACGGAATGTACTATAGTAGTATTCCATTCGCCTCAGGTGTATTGTGTGCATCTTGTCATCAAAGCCTTGAGCGAACTTACAAGAACTAAAATCGTCCAAGAATACTTAACCAATCTACCATTGGATGCAATAAAATGAACTCACTTTTGGGGAGGAGCATGGAAGATGTAAACTACTAATCACCGTGTGACATTGGCAGCAGTTCCGAGTCTACAATAACCTAGTTACTTGGTGCATTCAACGTATCCCGAAGATATCATAACATACTTAGCATGTAAACCACCATTTCGCGCGTCGATCACTTGATGTCGGACAAGTTCCCTCCAGCAGCTCTCTCCATCGCCTTGAGTACCGTCTCCAACCGCTTCTCCATTCCTCCGTCCTTTTGCTGCTGTTTCCCCTGTCGTCGACGACCACCACTTCCGTCTTCATCCTCTTCTTCCACGTCCGCCATCGTCGTCCGCTCCACCATGAACTGGGCCACGAACTGGGCTACTGCTTGCTCCCCAATTTCAGAATGCGCCCGATTACCCCATCGCCACTCGTGTGCTTGCGGGTTTTCGTCTGAGATACCGGCCCCTTGTGTAGCAGAGACCCTTCCGCGTCGCTTACCCGTCGTGGTTTTAGCATCGTTGAGATTGACACGGTCAACATAACCTTGACGGACAAGTTGCTGGAGAAAGACATCGATGGGCATGGAGCGGTGAGTGGATTGGGCATTGGATGGGATGGTCCCACTCGGGGGAATACGTAGGCGTTTTAAGTTGGCTCTGAGGTCCACCTAAACGATATGACAGCTACTTTCGATGCAAAAGTCGAGCAGACAAGGCAAAAGACGGACGTTCAGAAATGGACCGTCCGTTGACCAAGATGAGAGCAAGGATGACGTGAAAACCCAGCGCGGCCAGTTGGTCGGCAGCGCTCCAGGCAATGATGCTCCCATAGTTGCGCGGTACGTCGTCGTCGTCATTGTCGGGACCTTCTGCGATTTCTTCCTCGAGCCGACGTTCGTCAGTCAAGGCGGCGTTTTCAATGATAGTCTCATCCAAGGTCGAGCGAAGGATGTATGTTTTAGAGCCTGCCGCTGTGGCTGAGGGATAACGGGGCAATTAGACTGAGGCAGAGCAGAGCAGAGAAGCAGACAGACCCTTTTTCTTGACGCCTGTAGTGTTTTGTAGGTCCTCTGTGGGGTCCTGATAATTGCGGGCTTGGAGTTCGACAAGTTCCATTGCAAATGTTTTCCGCAGGAGAATTTTCGCCTTGTTTAAAACGGCGTTGAACGAGCGGGTGAGCGAGCCAAGTACTGGATGAGCATTCAGGTGGATGAAAGTGTCTGTTAAGATAGAAGTAGACCTTTCTTGTTGATGTCCTCGCGACGCAAAGGGATGTGTTTGTGTTCGGCAAAGAGTGCGAGTCGAACTAGATCGCTTTTTTGTTTAAGTTCTGGTGGATAGTTTGCATATAAGAAAGGAGCACTATTAGAGCCACCAAACACATGAAACTCACAGCCTCGCCATCATCGACACGCCTACCTGGTAGAATTTCTGCGTCCATATCGTCGTCTGGATCCAATTCACGGCGTGCATCCTCGCTGTCATCCTCGTCGTCCGTATCGCCGCGTCTGCTACGACGTTGGGGCTGGGACGGCTGAGAGTGTCGTTGAGAGCGTTGAGTTCGGCTTGGTCCTGCGCGTGGCATCGTGTCGAAAGCTGCGCGTGACGGACTTTAGCTGTGACTGAGCGCGTATGTCACAACTCTGTCTCTCGTCGAATAGGATAGTCTCGAAACGGCGGGGGGTTCAGTCACCAAACAAACCATGAGGGAGGACAGCATCCGATGAACGTACCAGCCTTATCTCTGAACAGATGGCCGTCATATTCGCGACTAAACGTCGCCACTTGCTCCTCGTTCTTGAATGCGATGTATGCGCGCGAGGATATGCCCTCCTTGTTCAACCTATGTCATATCGAGTTTCAAAGTGCGATCAGCGTTCCCGCTTGCTCTTCTCTCTCCTCCACCGCTTGGACGCACCGCCTCGTACGCCACTTTCCGGGACAGTACGACTTCCAGGTGACGGTGTCGTCTGTGACCCAGGCTTGGACGCTCTGCCAAAAGATATCTTCGGGTAAGTTGGGGGGCAGACGGCGGACGATGGTCTTGAGACGTTCCGCGCCGCTCGGGAGAGGATATGATTTAGATTCTTTCGGTTTCTGCTTGCGATAATGTTTGGCCCATCTGCAGCAGACATCGGACAATCTCAGTACTCGTAGCGGTCACCGGCGACGGTTCAAGTCGGTTTAGATTCCGCGCTAGGCAAGTCGTTCCCACACCATCTCATGGATGACAAAAACTTTACAATTCACGTTCAACGTTTCTGCAAGTGCAAGACGTAAGGTACCGAGTAACCGTAAAAGTACGTGGGATCGATCTCAAAAGAAATGATACAACAGAAACACGAGGAAGAAAAAAAAAACACCAATACACCACTCTCCCCCACGAAGAACAGGATATCTGAGAAAGCACCATAATCATTCAAGCCCCCACATGTAGCGGGGATGGTATCAACAGAATTTTTTTTTTAGAAAGCAAGCACACCAGAAAGGACGAGCAACGCAGCGACACCACCGAGAGACGTGGATGATCCAACACGAGCAGCAGCACTGGAAGGAGTGGCGGAGGTAGACGTTGTGGTCGTCGAGCTTGTGGTGGTTGAGGTATGGCTGGTCGTAGGAGTCGTTGCCGAGGTGGTCGGCGTAGTACCACTGGTGGTAGACGAACCTACAGGGAATGGTAAAACGGTCGGCGTAGTGGTATTGGTGCTAGAGGTGGAGCGATGCGTGCTCGGCGTGCCGAAGCTGCAGCATATCCGAGACAGCTTTTTGTTACGGGGACATCGAAAAAATGACACATACTAGCAGGTCGGTCCTCCACCGTACTACTAGGCGAACTACACACCGAATCTCGGTGAAACGAAATATAACTCGTAGTAGTACTCGATAACTTGTCCTTGCGATCGACAACTCTCCCCTCTTGGTCTTGACTCCATAGCGGTTGTGTCGGATGCCATAAAAGATTGCCATGAAGATCACCACGGCGAGAATACCAGTGATGAGCGGAATGGCCAATAGGAGCGCGTACATGATGGCGCCGACCGAGGCTTGACCACGAGCTCCAACGACCACTGTAGCGTTTGGTCGTTAATAGGTTGATCTGAACGTACGTAAGCCAACTTGCCATGACTCGAACTCCCAAGTACTATCGTTGACTTGGTTCACGACAGCCGTGATATCCTTGTCGTGACCCCACTCGTTGAACGGACCGTGCGCGAGAAGCTGCGGAATGCAGCGACGCAAACCGTAGATGAGATCAGCATGCGCGACGACGCTCAAAGCGACTTGACTCTAGTCTGTTCAGCGAAACGTCAGTACCATCTAGAAGCAGAGTGACATGCCACGTACATTGCACCGGGATATCCTACCCACTACCAAGTGTCTGGATGGCTGACGATGTCGGAAAGAATGGTCGACATGTTCTCCCAGCTGGAGCTCAGCCCGAAATTCCCAGAATACCTAAACATGTACGCCTTGTGCGTCAACGTGTACTGGCCGTCCGAGTATTGGAACGAGCTGCTGTCGTAGCCCGACTCGGGGAGAATCATGATCTTGTCGGAAGCGCCCTTGCGTAAAAGAGGTGATCGATGACCTGTCATCGCGTTCAGTACTCCGTCTTTCTACAAAAAAAAACTAAGTTTACCCGGTGGTTCGCTAGTGTTGGGATTATTACCGCGATTTCCAGAATCCCCAATGTTGCTCAGAGTGATGGACCACGAGAACGCAGAGGTGACTGCCCCATGACGCTCGCGACCACCAGGTCCGTCATAGTGGTGTTAAATTCGATAGTGATGTTGACCGCCGTGCATTCGGGTCCCCTAGTACCGTGGCGGTGATGCGAGCATCGTGACCTGGGAGGAATCAAAGGGCCCTTGCATGTTATATACCCACCCTCTGATTCAAGTTCCCGTACAGCACCCACACTTGGTCGGTTTCATTTCCAGGGAGGGTCTGCATGCCCTAGATGCCAGACCGAGATGATATGGACCACAAGCCCATCTCTGTGGTGGTGCCGTTTGAACCGGAACGTTCAATATAAAAAGTCCAGTTACCACGCTGTACGAAATTGTAGCCGTCTTGGAGCGCATTGTCAGTGCCGCGGAGGGTCTCAAACCGTTTGAGCAAGCAGCGGGCGTCGGTAGTGGGGTCGAAATCGTCAAGCGGATTCCAATCGTCATAGCATTCGACCAGGGCAGGCCCGAGAGGCTAGTTGAAGTATTAGACTGATCCAAGTCGACGCCTTGTTGCTCATCGTGCCTTGACGTCTGTACGTATCCATTAGTGGGTGTCAGGTTGTGTGGAAACACACGTACCCAAAGAGATAGTTGGTGGAGTCGAAAACGTAAAAGTTGTTCCTCACCATTGTATCACTAAAACTATGGAATGGATGACGTTCGAAAGCAGAACAAGCAGAGGGACGCACCATGGGGATTCCGGGTATGACAATGTTTATGATAAACGGCGCCAGTGCGAACCTTATCGTTCCGCTTTCGAGACCTGGTCATCGATACGCATCGAAATTACTCACTCCGAACATGTGATTGGGATCAAATTGACCGTTGTTGGCGTTCAAGAAGTCGTTGTTGACAAACATTTAATTCCCCTCCGTGACGAAATTCTGACTGAAATGAGATGCGACGTTACCGTCCATGCCAGGGAATCGAGTGAGGGAGCGGTAAATGGAATAGTGGAAGCCATAGCCGTCGAGACCATTTTTCCCTTGAAAACGGAGAAGGTACTGCTTGTCCAACTCGTTCAGCCTGAGGTTGGCGGCTGGGAGGCAACCGGGTGGGTATTCGGAGGGGGTGTTGACCACGACGACCCCTAGGAAAATGAGATATGAATTATTGGAAAAGAAGGGATGACGGACAAGTACAGAGCCCAAAAGTGTCGCCTCCTGTGACCTCTCCGGCCATGAGGAAGTTTTTCTTGCCGAGTTTGGTGGTACAAGCTTCCGGTGGACCACTGAACCATGCCGTCGACGGAACGCTGAATGGACTTGTTAACACGGATGGCGTCGACGTGATGACCATGCAGGCTTGGAAAGACCTCGAGCAGATGGACAGCCAGGGGCTATCGAGTTGGGCAGCTCCATCATCCTGTCAAAAGACGGGCAACTCGCATGATGAAAGTATTGTCGAGCTGGTGGGGTGGGGGGGGGGATGAAGCGAGAGAGGCGAAGGGGACGGAAAGGAGACGGCCTGGAAATCTACATATTGTATAAAATTCCAGGGAAGGTAAATTGGATTCTTGTAGACTCTAGAGGATTTGAAAAGGTAGCTGGGGAGAGAAAGCCGATGAGGAGGAGCTGTGTAGTAAGAGCGGAAAGGCATACCGTTGGAATTCGATGAGGTCGGACAGAGTCAAGTCAAGCATTGTGATAGCCAGTCCCAGTGATTCGTACATGGAGTTGAAGTACTGATTGTTTGAGTGGTCACCGTCCGCGAACTTGTCCATGAGAAGAGTGCCAGTGTATGATGTGAGGCGGCCAGTTACTAAGCCACGTCCGAAGTCACAGGTTCTCAAAGAGAGCATTGGATATTACTAAACAATATAACTCTGGAGTTGAAAGTTTGTACTATTCCTCTAAGTTAGAGCCTATCTACGTTAGAACTCGTATTCCTCAAAAGCATTCACGTTCAAGTCATCCCATCCATCAATATCCGCGTAATCTCCTAAAATGGACTCCGAGTCAGACTCCCTAGACTCAGGCTCTGATTCAGAATCGGATCGGATCTCTCCAGGTTCTGACTCGGACTCGTCCAAATAGGTCGGGCAATCCGAGTCATTGGTGTGGCGTGTATACTCTCCTGCATTGTGATCAGGCTGCTGTGGCGACAGATTCCGAGTCGGTACTGGTTGTGTGTGCGAATACGTGTGTCCAATGCCAAGTCCCCAGTGGAACCGCATGAGCATGTCACGATCAACGAATCTACCAATGTCTTTAGATGACCACTTGTATAATCAGACTTGAACTCACCGATTGATATAATATTGTTTCCAGTCGTCAGAATCACCTGCACAGCGAGACATAGCAACTCCATCGGGATGAAGTCGACCATCCGCGAAAGAGGGGACGACGTGGCAGGCTCTAAGTACATCCGCTGGGTTCACAAAACCGAATGCATCATCCTCAGCCATAGGTAAGAATCTGACCGTATCCAGATTGTGTTGCTCCCATCCGAGGGCCGTGCTACAGTCGCGTAAGACTTCGAACCATCGCACCCATAAGAACTCGATACGGCGTGATCGAAAGTCCTTCGATCCTGGGCCAGTGTATAGGACATTGGCATGGAAAATACCCAGTACCCGTGCATAGCAAAATGGATGTCCGCTGCCTTCTAGATTGGACAATAGCATAATGTCCCGATTGTTCGTGCGAGGGTTGATGATATCCGATTTACGCTGAATGTCGTATGTTGTGTAATTGATACGGAGTAGGCGGTGACGGTAAATCTTGTTTCCGTTGAAGAGAATGTGGTTGAGTCGCGACAGACAAAGGAAAGGATCATCGTTCGAAGAGTCGTCACCAGCATCCTCATTCGGAAGGGCGCCGTGCCCTAAAATAGATTCTTGATGAATGGCTGCAATACGGGGAAGTATGTGAGCCTTGAGCTTGAGAACAAAGTTCTAATCCGGCTCCCATGAATTTAGTGATTTAACCTGTAAGGAGGAAGTGACTTACTCTTGCAGCGGGATCCTCGAGATTGGTTTGCACAAATCGTGTAAGCTCCTCTGGAAAATTTTGAGAGGCGCCGATGACATGGTGGTCATTAGGTTTGTTGGGTACAGGGTCCGCGATATGGAGAGAAGCACGCGTCATGCGAATACGGTGGATACGGGCTTGCCGCCGCTCTATGGAGGCCATCTGTGATAGGTATGATTTTCGGCTCGTTCTAGCGAATCGATTTTTACTGGTGCGGTGCTCAAGTTCCCCCTGCATGCAAAGTCACTCGTGTGCATATAACTAGGAAGAAGACATACAACTTGTGTCGAGTAAGAATCCGTTGTACCGTACACTCGGATCTGCGCCGGGTAGTCTGCCAGGGCATGCAACTTGTAGGTTTGAAGATTAAGTACTTTGGGCTGTCGCGTCTGCGCATGAGATGCGGTTCCCCGGGAATGAGTTGATTTGCCTTGACTTTGTTGCGCTTGTCGTCGTGCTCTGGCCTCGGCTTCGCGAGGCAACTCTTTTGTTGTAAAGCTGGCACATGTATTTGAAGCAAAACTGCGAATGTGGTCGCCAAGATCCTTTGTTACTGTCTCTAAAATCGAAAGTGTGTCATCAGTATGCAAACGGAGTTTCGCCAGAGCATGCCAGTGACAAAGAAGAAATAGCAGATGTAGTACTTCCGCATCATGGGGATCTGGTAGCAATCCCAAAAAAACAGGAATGGAACACTGCCCAAACGGTCCTGTTAGTGAGACTGAAAATGCAATAGAACACGCAGGTACAACCTGGAGTACATCTTCAAAATCTCTCGCAGCAAACTTCTTCATCTCCGAAACATTTTTATGGAAACGTCGGATCGTGTCGCGACCGAAGGTCGGTACTTGACGGAAACTTCGCAATGTAAGCTAACTGAGATAGAAACGAATGGAATTCTTTTACCGGAGATCTAGTTCAGCTAGGGATGCTCCCTTTTGACTATCCACCATGCGCAGTAGATGAATAAAAATGGCTTTCCAAACACCGAGCTCAAACTCGTGTAGTAAGTCTACAACCAACATGAGGAAAAAGTCAAACCCGGTTCGACCGAGTCTCTCTGAAAATGCGTTCTAGATAACAGATTAAGCAGTGTTGATCTTGTTCTACAGCACACTAGTACCTACCGTGGTTGGAACCAGAGATTCGGGCTTAAGTAATGCCTCTACTTGCGGCGTGTTGATAACATAGTGTTCTTCATAGATTAAACGTCGTGCTGACACAATCTTGGCACGACGGTCAACAGTGTCATGGCGTGATAGGAGATCACGTTGGGACACGTCATTCGGAGTAGCAAAATTGTGCAACTCATCCTTCGGAATGAGGCACCGTGGACACGGACATCCACCGAGGTTGCGGATGGTGGCAATAAGCACCCTAGAGGCGGGTATGTGAGTCTGACTCGGATGAAGTAGCACGACATACTTCTCTGGATAGTCAGCCGAATATGTGAAAATGCGAGGGAATAATCGCCTCGTGATACCATCCCCACATGCAAACACCATCCCGTGTTCGTACGCTTGAATAAATTCATCATCTAGCAAATCTGACCACTGTGCATGAAATAGTTCCCGACGACAGTGGGTGAATAACTGGTCACCCGGTAGCTTATCGCCTCCCATGTATTTCATTATAAAATCGTTGAACTCGTCAGGCAGCTGTTTCAATGAGTGATTAGATGCAGCCAATCTCATATTTGAATGGCACAAACAGTCTCGAAATACGCGACATGTGAGCATAAATTTGCGGTCGGAGAGCATCGTTGATATTTTGATTCGTTCCCGAAATACAGATACAGAGGCCACAACTTCGCATCGCTAAAGGAAGTGAGGTGGGTAGCATCAGACCAGAACATCAACGCAACAATGCGTCGAGGCAATGTGCAACCGCCAGTAGGATCCGGAACCATGTCTTGTAATTGACGATGTGCTGTAACGAACGCCTGAGAACAAAATAGATCACTATAGACTCCGATGTCATCATCGGCTGATGAACGTTTCCATTGTAGACGATAAGGCTCGAACCGGAAGGACTTGCAGCGTAAAGGATCCGACAACTTGTCACGAATCACCGAAAGGACAGATCGGCGATGAAAATTAGAGACTGTGTAGTCTCTCGGGCCGGGATGTAGGGAGCGCCGAGGAAATGGGACGGAGATTGTGATGCTTCTCTGCATCCAACCGTCTTGCTCAGGTAACCAGTGTTGCGAGTCTGGGTCAACTTCGTGACTTGGGGGTGTTTCAAAAGAGGTAACAAGAACATCCGAACGACCCAGATCACGGTTAATGGCAGCCCAGTTGGTATGACGCACGTCCTCGGGCTGGAAGTCCGCACCTCCGATTATCTTGATAAGACTCTCGAACCCTTTCTTCGACTTCTGGACGCCGTGGTTCCAATACCAGTCACCGATGCGCCATGAATTTTCGTTAGGATACGGGGAGAAGGGATTCGTGGGACGGGATAGACAGAGAGTTCCAGTTTCAACACCTGGCTCTAGCAATGAGGGTGAGTCACCCCCACTCTCGTCCTCAGGATCATTGGTGGGTGTGGAACCCTCGTCGTATATACGAAATAACCCGAATGAGTTGATTTGAGTGACCACGACAGCATGGTGTACCGTCTGGGGAAGTTGGACTGTAGTCGAGCCTGACCCATCCAGTAGTGGGGTCGATTGAACAGGGCTAGGAACGGAGTGACGAGCCTCCGAGCCTGTAGGAACTTCCGGTTGGAACGTTGCATCTTCTGGAGGTAACGGTAATGGAGGCTCCGGGAGCATATCCCGGAAGCGTTTCGGGAGTCGGCAGTTGACTCGCCGACCCCGACGGAGAGAAAGCGGAAGCATTGCGTCTGCATCCTAAACTCAGTTATCAGTTCTGATGCATTGCGTATAGAAAGAAATGACAGTTACGTACCTGGGTTGCTTCGTTGAGCCCTGAATTACGATCTTCACCATGACTCGGAGTTGCTGCTTGGTTGGACTGTGACTCGGAGTTAGCTGCAGCTGCAGCACTGGTACCCACTAGTCGTTAGAACACATGTCTTTTATTTCAGCGAGCTCCTTGAAGATCATGAATTGTCAGCGCGTACCATCAACAACCTGGTTTGAATCTACAGACTCCAGGGACAATCCCTCCGAGAAACCGCCTTCAAGTTCGACGCGACATTTCTTGCTTCGACGGAAATCTTGCGCTTGTCGGAGAGCATTTGCCAGACGCTTCTTCCCTTTCTGACAGTTTTTCTTGTGTCTTGTGAAGGCCCCAGGATTGTCAAAAGACCGACCACATATGCACTCTTGAAAGTTGGCACTGGAATCTTGAAACATCAAGCGGGTGAGGTTCAACCGTACTACGGTCACGCGTCACGTCCCTCGACTGTCTGCAGCTGAGTCAGCCGACTTTCCTCACGCCGCATAGCCTAGTGTCGTACAATATTGTAGTAGTTGCTGTATTGTTAAAAGTGCGGCGCAGTAAAACATATCCGCCAAAAAAAATGTTGGAGGGAAGTGGGAGGATGACCAGAGAACGATAGAACACAGAAATGATAATGCTAATCATTAGTTAACTGATTTTTCAATACGAACTCATTGCACTCACCGCGATGTCTGCCGACGGAAACAACACTCTTATCGACATAAATATCGGGACACAGATAGTGACTTGTCATCAGTACCCTTCTTGCCCGTTACGAGCACCATTGGGCTAAATCATATCTGCCCTACTATAAAATATGAGCCTCGCTCAAATGACTGCACGCTGCCTACCTACCCGTAGACCCCGGCGTCGACTTGTTCTTGTTCATGCCGTCCGCATAAGCTTCGATTTCTCCTACCGTCTCCTTCGTGAGTTGATCAGAAAAGAGAGAGACGGGCTCAAAGTTGCGGACGCCCTCAGACTTGAGCCAGGCTTTGACTTCCTTGATGCGAGCGTCCGGGTTATCGGAGATCTGGAGCATGCTCGCAGCCTTGAAAGAGGGATGGTGTTGCTGAGAGGTGTGATTCTGCATGATTGCTTGCTTTGAAGTTGTTGTTCTCCGTCTTGTCAGAGGGGAAGAACTGTCGGCGACCGTCAAGTTGTAAGAAAGCTAAGCGATGAAGCACCGCTTTCACCCACCGCAAGAACGACGGATAGGTTGTGTTTGCTACCTGAGCTGCGACACCGTACGCGTGGTCCCCGAGGAAGAAAATATTGCGACCGTCAGGGAACTCCTCATACAACGGTGGTGGCTCCCTCTCGAGGAAGCGTGAGTCTTCGGAGGCCACTTGCGAGATTACCATCTGAACCGCTTGCTCGATTTCCATGTCGGGACCTTCACAGTCCTTGACGAAAGCTCCCGTCTCTAGGCGTTTCATGCCTGTCGTGCCGTGAATACCGTCGCAAAACTATTACAAAGAGGGTAGATACACTCACCTTTCAACGGCTGCACGTGAACGAGCGATTCGACATCGCCAGTGACAACTCCACACTTTTTCGAATACATCTGTTCGATCCGCTCCGCCTTCATCATCCAATGACTCAGACCATGTGGTGTATGCGGGTTGGCTACGATCCTGGGCGGACTCCCCGGTATCACCGCCATCTCCCCGTACTTGAACGGCGAGTCCGAAACGGCGACGACACGCCCTTCTTGCAGGAACGGCCAACCGACAAGGGTGCGCTTCCCCACCATCTCTTTGGCGATCTCCTCCGACTTGCGGTTCTCGTGTGGGTTCTGGATGTGCACGATCATCGATTTGTTGCGGCTCTCCGACCCGTGAACGTTCGCGCCGTGGAATCCTAGCAAGGCCATGTATGGCAGCGTGTCCAAAGACGGGAACCCCGCAAGCGCCTCGGCACCAAGAAATACGCCGTCACACAAGCCAGGAACTAGATGAAGACCATCCAGGGTGGGGAGATCGAAAGGTTCCATCACACACATGCAACGGTATATGGCCGGGAAGAAGTTTGGCAGAGGGGACTGGTACACGGTCGGCTCCCCGTTGCTGAACGAAAATTTGGTGCTGATCCCGCGGGTGTTGCGTCGTATCTTCCCTGCGGTCGACCGGTGCTCGCGCGCTAGAAAAGGTCGAGAAGTTGAAATGACAGTGCATAGACGCAAAAGCAAAGTGCACGCACACGCCATGGCTCTCAGTAACCTCTCCTCGTCAATGAAAGGGATTTTAACGACTGCTTCCCACTCTTGCTTCTTCCCGTTTAGATCTTGCTCGAACTCCAGGGGATAGAAATCCAGGATGGGAGAGTTCGGATCATGCATTAAATCCTAAGATGGTATATTAAGAACAGTCACCACAGCGAAGAAGACACGGGTTACCTGACATGCAAGTGGTATAAGATCCTTGCTTGCCGAAGGCAAGACAGCCATTAGCTGCTCGAACGGATAGAAGGGCTTCCCAAGACCAAACTCGAACACCATCTCTTCCAAACTAACTAGATCTATCTGGATAATGAGTTGTCGTGCCGGATCAAATAAATAACAGACTTACCGAAAATACGAGATGCGTAGTGATAGTTGTAGAACCAACTCCAAGAGGAAACGCCGCCATAGTAATAATGCATGACCCACTGCAGCCTTTCAATATACCGGAATATCAACGCTCTCATTTGTTGTTTATCGTCATAAGATATGACCAGCTTCCCCTGCCTATGAAATAGTAATGAGCTCAGACGACCAGTAAGCGTGTTCTCACAACGTACCTGTAATAGCCACGCTTCCACTCGTCCATTTTGTTGTTGATGGATTTCTCATGTCGTGCATCGGAACCCCCACCCTCGTCGTCGTCGTGAACACAGGCCTTTTCGTACTTGGTCAACACACGGTCGACTGCCAACCGACTCTCCTCATCATCCTCATCTGACACATTTTCCCATTGCTCGTCGTCATTCTCTCCATTGGGTTCACTCTCACTCTCGGGTGTGGGTTCCTCCATCAACCCCGGCAGGCGCCATGTCACCAAGTCCTAGTCCTCGTCATCGTATTCATCCCAAGTGACGCACAGATGCAAGTCACTGCTGAACGTGGTGATAAAAGAGCGATCTCGGGCGGGGAAGAGGTGTTCGGTATGGTGAGCGACGTATTGATACTCGGCCGCTTCCCTCGGTTATTCGTGATGGTCCATCACGAACGTCTTCACTTTGTCGAGTATTTCTCGCTGTGCTCCTGTCAATACTAAGGTTGACATCCGAGTCAGTGTCCAGAATGAAGAAGGGCATGCAAAAGTAACCAACCCGGGCCAGTGCGTTTCTGCGCCATCTCCATGCCCTGTACATGTTTGCTCTGCTTGCCCTTGAACCAGTTGGCATCGGTGTACTCCTTCTCGAAAACTTCACCCTCCCAGATCCTCATCTCGTCGAGCACCACCTGAAGACGCTTCATACAGATCGTACCGTTCTCGTATATATAACCGTCTGGGAAACACTATATGAGTAGAAATAATTTAAGACATGAGAGAGCCTACCGAAGCACGACATACTTTCCACCCCCCCTTCTTCTTAGTAGACGGACCAAACTCGACTTCTTCAAGGAGGAAGCAACGTGAGGTCGTGACTGAGTAAACCCAGCATAATAAAGTCGGTGTCAAGTCCATGTAAACAATGTCGGAGGTTTGGATTGTAATCCGGCCGCGACAGTCGGATATACTCCATTATCTTGTGCTCTCCTTCCCCAGGGAGTTCGTGCCCTGAAAGTACAGCCTCCAGTTCGCGTCTTCGGTCATCTTCTTATTCACGAAATATCTCAGCTGCTCGGACAGCTTTGTCATGAAGCCAGTTTCTGAGCGGCAGTGAGAAATTGAGGCAAAATGAAGCAGACAACACACCAGGCGTAATGCAATTGCTATCAAACGCTTTCCTTTTACGCAGCTTCTCCCTTTGCCTCCGCCTTCTCACTGACCTCTTTCGTGGTACGAAAGCGGCGACTACGCTGTTGATTCATCTTGGCTCGCGGTGCAACACCGTCCACAGCCATGAAGAGCGGTTTCTTCGGTCTGATATTTCCGAATGGGAGGTCCACGTATGCGAATATCGATGTGAATATCTATTCCTCTGACATTCGAAAATGTGCACCCTCGTGATTGGAATGAGCCTGTCAACGGGCACTTAGCTGGACTCGGCAGGAATGACACAAAAGTCGTACAGTTATGTATCATCCCATTGAAGTCAAGGTAAAGGTTGTCTGAACACCGGTCAGCGAGACATGAAACTTTGGAATGGCACGAACTCGATCACCGAATTCTGGAATCTTGTTCAACTGAACAAGTTGAGATGCCAATGGGTACCGCTCACTGTTCATCCATTCAGACCATACTGTTCATATACTTAAAAGCAATGGAAATATAGCGGAAGAACTGGAGGGCATGCAAAAATTCAAATTATTGTTGCGAGCCAACCAACATAGATTCATACACACCTTTGGAATACCTTGCAGAGAAACTGTAATAAGAAATTGTTTACAC
The DNA here is from genome assembly GCA_038091595.1 of Leccinum subatratum. Taxonomy (NCBI): domain Eukaryota; kingdom Fungi; phylum Basidiomycota; class Agaricomycetes; order Boletales; family Boletaceae; genus Leccinum; species Leccinum subatratum. The sequence continues at coordinate 16,086 of JBBPOT010000015.1, read as the reverse complement.
GTCAAACAAACGTCAGTCACCCATAATGCGCAGAGAGATCGAACGTCAAAAATACAGAGTGATAAAATGATAACTTGTCGTGCACCCTTCCACAAGGCAGTCATATACATTGCTAGAATTAGCAATCAGCTCCTTCAATGTACCCAGGTACATTTGTCGCAAGTGTACCTGTCAAGACGATCTGGTCCGCAGGTCTCCACCTTAACCACAGCCCTACCTCGACCAGCCTGTATCTGGTCCAGTCACGGGAGCCGCGCCGATTCTGAATGTACAGATGCATCAAAATCGATGGATACCTTCCAAGAACAAGATTGAAATTGTATGAATCAGGAGTGTAAAGATCACGGTCTCCGGCGGTGCTGACAGCGCGATTTGAAAGTCGGCCTCTTCATCTACTCGAACGTCGAGCTTCCAAATACCAACGAAGTATCCACTAAACGAGGTATCAACAATGTAGACGGGAACATCTGTCCTGAAACATACGGATCGGTTGAATCTTTGATATTGACGATCAAGACATCATCTAGGAGATGATGGACAACACTTTGCACACACAAATTCAGTCTCTTCTTCGCCGAGATGTAGATCACATCACACCTTGAGAAGCGTCAATGCATCATCTTTCAAAGCCCCGGTTTGTCGTCGCCTGTCTCCGCAACATAATGATTGGGATTCGACAACAAAAAGAGAAAAAGTGCACGTACCAAACTCGATCATCTCTATCAACAACTGCACCAGCAGCTCCACGCCGCGGCCCCCGGCTTCTTCGCAGAGGCGGACCCACATGAACGAGTGTATGGAGCATTGCATTCTACTTGTCTTGCCGGTACGTCTTGGTAATCCGTTCGAAAAAAAATCGGTGGTTAATCCGTCTCATCTACGCTCGCATCAAAGAAATATGTCCAGGCACACGTACCGAATCGCCCGTTCAAAATTACCAAACTCATAATACGTTTGCGGGATTCGACAAACCACAGCGTCAACCGTCCTTGACTCGTAGGCGAGCTGTACCTTTGAACGATTCATACGATCGCATGCAGAGCTGCCGGGATGTCAACTATAAACACATCTTTCTTGAACAAACAAAATACATACCTCCGACACGATCCCGCGCCTCTCATGGACTAGGGCAGGGACTGTTACTAGAAGAACGACAGAGATATGGGCGAGGAAAGGCTCGGGCTGCAGCTGGGACGGTGTCTGGTAGTTGAACGGCGGCTCGTTGGACGCGGTCTGTCGCCGATGACGTAAAATGTGGCGAGGCCCAGGATAACGATCGTCGATAACGCCGCCTGAATGTGGAAGTTGAATGGTCGAGATGAAGAAAAGAAGCCGAGCGACTTACCAATTATGGGGCCTACCTCGGTGGAACTGGAGATCGAGATGAGTAGATGCGCGCGTAGGAATAACACCTTAGTAAATACTGACCTATGACTACTGCCTCCGGTCGTCGTTCCGCCAATACTCGTAGGATCGTACCACTAACTTGAACGTGAGGTCCCGCCGTGGACGAAGGGACGGTGGCTGGTAGTTGAACGGTGGCTCGTTGGTCACCCCTTCCTGCGTAAGTTGGACGCAGTCTTTCGCCGGACGAATATGGCGAGGCCCAGGATAACGATCGTCGATAATGCCGCCTGAATGTGGAAATTGAACGGCAGAAATCGAGAAAAGAAACGGAGCGACTTACCAATTATGGCTCGGTGGAACTGGAGATCGAGATGAGTAGATGCGCGCGGAGGAATAACACCTTAGTAGATACTGACCAATGACTACTGCCTCCAGTCGTCGTTCCGCCGATACTCGTAGGAATCGTACCACTAACGTGAGGTCCCGCCGTGGGCGAAGGGAGGGTGGCTGGTAGCTCGTTGGTCACCGGTCACCCCTTGCTGCGCAAGTTGGACGCAGTCTTTCGCCGGACGAATATGGCGAGGCCCAGGATAACGATCGTCGATAACGCCGCCTGAATGTGGAAGTTGAATGGCAGAAATCGAGAAAAGAAGCCGAGCGACTTACCGATTATGGGGCCTACCTCGGTGGAACTGGAGATCGAGATGAGTGGATGCGCGCGTAGGAATAACACCTTGGTAAATACTGACCTATGACTACTGCCTCCAGTCGTCGTTCCGCCGATACTCGTAGGAATCGTACCACTAACGTGAGGTCCCGCCGTGGGCGAAGGGACGGTGGCTGGTAGTTGAACGGCGGCTCGTTGGTCACCCCTTGCTGCACAAGTTGGACGCAGTCTTTCGCCGGACGACGTACAATGTGGCGAGGCCCAGGACAACGATCGTTGATAACGCCGCCTGAATTTGGTAAGTTGAATGGTCGAGATGAAGAAAAGAAGCCGAGCGACTTACCAATTATGGGGCCTACCTCGGTGGAACTATCGAGATGAGTAGATGCGCGTGTAGGAATGACACCTTAGATATGCCTCCAGTCGTCGTTCCGCTGATACTCATAGGATGGGTACCACCAGCGTGAGGGCCCGCCGTGCACGACGGGGATACGTTTGAAACACGCGAACTGGTCGGATAAAGGCCCGCAGAAACGTCGTAAAGTGCACTGCCTCTGGTCCCGAGACCACGATCGTCCCCCGCTATTACGAGAAGAGTAGAGCCTGCGCAAACGGTGGGGGTCCAGCTGAACCCGGTCCCCATGTTTGTTACATTAGTGAGGGTGCCTCCCGGAATCGAGAACGATTCTCCGCCGGGGATGACGCCTTGGAAGTCGACATTCCTAGACGCGGGTGAGATCGATGACGAAGAGACAAGCGAAAGAAAAGTCACCCCTGTACTTCAGACGGATCCCACCACAACCTGCTAGCATTTCACTGGACGACTTGGTTTGTGCGGTTGATGTTGTAAGGAATGTTGGGAGACGCTCTGCTCTGGCTTGAGTAGAAGCAACTCGACACGATTGCAGCTACACTAGTCCCACCCGTGCCAAATGAACACGATCAAAGAAGCTAGGATAAGAGCCGCAACTCACGACCGTGACGCGACAGACGATGCATCTCCAGGGAACTGTTGCAATACGATTGTGCAAACTTCGACGCTATTTGCTAGTGGGGGCCATACTGAGGGATGAGGAGGACGTTGTAAGGCGGTTCTCCTGATCCAGTAATTTGGAGGGAAAGGTTGGCACACTGCTGAGGATTGCAGGAGCAGACGAAGGAGTAGGCGGAGACGGGAGAAGCGGAGATGACGAGAGAGACAACGATCTGAGAGGCAGAACGAAGACAGGGCATGATAAGTAGCCTAGAAGCTAGACGAACACGAAGCTTAGTTGAGCATTCGTGTGGGCGTGGAGGAGGGGAAGGTGGAGACGGTTCAATCCGAGTGTCCGAACAGCGTCTATGTCGGACAGAGCACCCAATTCCTGCCTGTACGGAAACATGAGCATGGAACCGGCGGAGTCTTGTTCGAGGCATACAATGTCTGAGACGAACACCTATGAGATGCAATGTAATGAGACCTACTGCCGTACCATCTGACTCCAACACTCAAAGGTCTACTCGCCGATGCCTCGACCACGGGAAAAGTCGGCGGAACCGCGCACGTGGAGGTTACGATATGAGAGAAACAGTGCGCACTCGTGTTGGTATAGATAGAGCTTGGCAAACTGAGTTGATGTGCATCAGTGACTCGAGAGTGTCGGTTGCGCTTCGAGTGGGACGTGTAGTGGTGTACGACAGGCTCATACAGCACATCTTCCGAACTGACCGAGTCAGCTAAAGCTGATGGTAAAAGGAGTCTTGGGGTGGGATGTGCGTGTTTTTCTCGACGGGGACCATGCGGAACTTGGTGCGCTCCGGTGCCCAAACAGAGGGTCGAATTTGAGACTGGAGGGTACCACGAAGGCACTAGACAAGCCTCGAGTGCAAACGCATCCTGGCGTTTTACTGGCGTAGCGGGGATGGCGGGGGAGAATGGCAGTGGTGTGACCTGCTTCGTCAAGAGACTTGAAAGTTACATGGCGCGACCAAAGAATCAGCGGGTGATGTCCAGTACCAGGCGCATTTGATGAAGAGGAGCCTATCGAGGAATGTAAGTTGTTGGTGAAGTGGGTGTTTTGGTGGGTGGGAAAGGTGAAAAAATCTGGCACGAGCGATAATCCGATAATCTGCACTGCACTGCACCCAACAGACGATGAACAGCGCCCCGAGGTCGCCCACCTTGTCCTCCGATTGGTACGTCCTCGAGCTTGAGGCGTCATCGTTTCTTTCACCGTTTTTCAATACCCTGGCAGATCCTCGAACGACTCCGTAGTACGTGCACAAGTAAAGATCTTAAAATGTCTTTGGTTTTAGGTGTACGTCGGAGAAGAGGGCGTACCATGGGGACAATGGCGAGTACTTGAGATCGATCGTCGTCGTCCTCCGTTCCTCCCCCGTCGTTTCTGTCTTCGAGACGTTACTCGTTTAAATGGTTTCTTCCTACCCCTTCAAGTTTCCCTTTCCCTGCACCTGAAGGCATCATCAACGCGGAACTGAGGCAACCAAGGTCGGAAGGAGGTGTACGTCTGCCACCCCCCTGTCGTCGTACCATTCATCCTTGCGGCTTCTTTTGCGTTTAGATCGCCTATGACGCAACCCGCGCACCCAGATCGTTGTGAAAGTGGACGGGATCAGCTGAGGTGAGCGAGATGTCTACGGTTGAATCATTATTCATATTATTGGGCCGCGCCGTCACCTAGACAGTGGCCGTATCAGCGTTCGCTCTCGTCGATATGGACACATCCACGGTTGTAGTAACGGCATGCACAAAGTTTAGTGTATACGTAGACATGAACGAAGGCTATGTATAGATTCTTTTTTCAACATCTTTCGATCAATAATATCGACCATGTTGTTTCAACCAGTCGTTCACTACTGCTACATGACATTACACACGGATCTCTTTGCCAGCGCGCCTGAACAATCCTAATCCTATGGGGATATGATTTTCAATTGTGCACGTTCGTGCGCTCGAGTGATTAGCAGAAAGACACCTACCGAGGAACCGCTCGTCCACCTATAATCACAATGGCGACGCATTCGTAATACCGTCTGTCGTCTACGGGAGACTATCTGCGTCCCATCGGACAGCGGGAGCGAGAGCGGCGCCACAGCTCCTCCAAAATCATCCCCGTGCCCTTGGATTGGCACTCAGGCCCGCACTGAGCGTCTTGCACATGGCAAAGACCTCCGTCGCGTCCGCGAGGGCAGTGTACACATACTGCGCACCAACGCTCCCAAACTTGAGTGGTTCAAGTTGCCTGCCACGGCGCTGAACAGCTCGAGCGCGTGCACCAGGAGCGATTTGGGCCGTATGGTGTGCGGGCGTGCGAGCTCAGCTGAGATCAATTCGCCGAGGACGGTAGGGGTGCGAGGTCCCGACGAACATCGTGCGAGTGCATTCTTGACAAGCGATGCGGTGGAGGTGTAGAGTTGTCGGTTAGCTGAGGAGGGTAAGCCCGGAGAGGAGGGCAAGGGCGGGTGTGCACGCACGTCCGTTTTGAAGCACTTGGCGGGAGAGGTAACAAGCGACTTTGAGCAATGAGCGAATCGGTAACACTTGGAGAGGAGAACGAGGGCAGGGCAACTTGAACTCGAGTGCATCGATTCAGACACACTTGGGCCCCTGGGGACTCGGCGGGGAGGGCGTGAGCTTGAACTTCGAGCATGAGTGAGAGCGGTCGGCGGCAGTGCTACTGCCCGTGACTCGAACTTCTCATCGTGATGGGATCAGATAACGCATCCTTCCTCCTCACCACCAACTTCAGACGATGGATACTGACCAGCAAGGCTTCGATTTCGATTCGTTTTCCACCTCTCGTTCCGAACCTACAAGGTTCTGGTCTACAGAATGGCAAGCTGCGCATGGCTGGTACGGTCCGAGCCACGTATTGGCGGATTCTTTAGTAGTAGCCGGTGCCAGGGCGAGCGAGGCAGGTCACGGTCACGGTAACGGTAACGGTCAGGGTAATTCGGAGTCCGAGCTGGCAGAACGTGGCTCGGACTCGGATGAGTAAGGCATTCCAAGTTCGACTGTCCATATTTTACTTATACAAATTATATCTACTAGTGAAAGTGTATATTCATTGCTGGTACGGTCCGAGCCACGTATTGGCGGATTCTTTAGTAGTAGCCGGTGCCAGGGCGAGCGAGGCAGGTCACGGTAACGGTAACGGTAATTTCCTTAGGTCGGTACTGACGGCCTGGATGTCTGTAAGTCGTCGCTGTAAGCAGCGACGCGTGCCCTGAAGAAAAGAAAACTATACCAAGGGAATAGCCGTAGGAAGTGTGCGGGAACTTGTTGGTGTCTGACGCCACAGCTCGAGTCCACCAGCCTGTGGCTGGATTCGTGACCGGAATGGATCCGGACCCTGCCGGTGGCTCAGGATCATCGTCTGTGGAATTCAGCTGCGATGCAGCAGGACTTGCGAACCGAATGTTGCGAGTCGCTTGGGACTCAAAGACAATGTTCAGAGCACCCAGCAATGGCCTGTCGCTGAGTAATTCACTCTTGAATACCTAGAGAGAGAGTGCAGAGTATGGGTGAATGTCCGGGTTCTCTGCAGGAACGAATACGTTCAGCATCAAGATTCCGTCATAAGACGGCTCGAGAATAACCGTGTGGTCTTTGAAGTCTTTGAAAGGGACACGTGATACCACGATCCTTCCGCGGTCGTCGACTAAGGACACTTCCATTCAGGGGGGATTGGAGTGTGCCACTATAAAAATTAAAACGCATACAGAAGTTTTTATACGTGCACAAACTTGAAAACAATAAGCATACGTACTTTGAGGCGGAAATTAAGTCCCACGGGCAACTTCCCAATCAAACGGATTCGCCGTGTGGTTGCGATGCTTCATAGACTCATAGTAGGGTCTGCTACCATTACCTGGGATACAGTGTACAGTCAGATGATGTCTCCAGGAACGAGCACTGGATATTTACATTGTAGAAAGAAAATGCTTTGTCCTTGGATAGGAAGTTGACGAAGTTGTCTACACCATAGTTCTGGAGATCGAACGTTTGTGGCCCCACCACCTGATTCAAGTTGGTATCATGTTTAATGATGTTAGCCACCAAGGAGTGTGCGTTTCCCGTCGAGTGGTTTGTACGGAAATGAAGAGGTCCGTCGGCAGCCATAGTATCTATTGTTTACCAAATTAATAACACTCATGAATGAGAGGTGCCTCGGCGAGTCGCCGAGACACATACATGCACCAGGCACGGCTCCGCACTGGATCGCAACGGGACCAGGCTTCGCATTCTGCCACACGTGGGGCCACAAGATCAGCTCGCTCGGCATGACCCACAAGGAAGCGATGTAGGGCCCGCCAGAGCCATGTCCTCGAATGTAGACGTCATCCGCGATGATGGGCAAGCCCGAGAAACCGCTCAAGCTGGAGTTTGGTCATGCCAGTGATTCATCCCGTGCGCTGGGATTATGTCAGGGCACTATATTAAAGCGGCGGTGGCAGCACAACACACGCATCCCACCGCAAACAGCACGGAGCCGGAACGGACCATTTTAAAGCACGTGGGGTGGACAGGCTGTGCAGCTTCGGTGCATAACTTGAATTAGATAGATAGTGGCAGTCTGAGGGCCTTAGCCTGCCAGGTGGGGAAAGTCAGATTCCAGGTAAGTCGACGTCCTCTCAGCCTGGCTGCCTCTCTCCTCCAAGCGCATGGCGCGACGTCCAAGCGTAGTAGTGATCAGGGTAATCAAGCCTGCACGTGTGATGCATGATCACTTGTATCTTAGATTCTTAGTCTCAATGTAAAGAATCAGTCAATTTTACTTTGCTCATGCGTGTCCCCAAATCATCTATCTATCTGTACTGGGTACACCGACAGCCGCATCGCACTGCTTTGATCGTGATCTGTTACAGGGATAAGACTCACATCACAGACGAGGATGATACCTGACCTGCGCCCACCCCAATATACCCTGGATCTATTGCTCGTGTCCACGTAGTACAACAACGGACTGGGATGCGCGTATATCCTGGCACAAAAATGCATGCATGCATCAGCGCTCGATGAAAAATATGAAGCAAATATTAACCTCTCCATCGCGTGCGCTGGGAGTGGATCGGTCGACGGACCCCGTGAAACTCTCCAGTATGATGTCAGATTCGGCGGTGAGCATTCAGAGCTGTCTCTACCCATCGAGTTCGACCTCGATGCTTCGTGACCCGGCGCGCGCAGCGCAGGTGGAGCGCGAAAGTAGGTCGACGGCGGATGAACAGACATGAATAGCACTGTTAAACAACGGTATGAGGGAAACCCAGAAATGATTCACAGACGCGAAGGGCAGGGGAAGAGAGCAACGCGCACCGTACGATGGGCCACCGGGGCTTTTCAACACATTTCCAGAGGTCTTCATCGAGCATTTTCACCAGAGCGGTCACGCCAAGGGAAACACAGGGGTGTCGTCGTAATTGCAGAAATGAGGCTGTAACATCAGGTCTGGCATGACCTATACTTCCGACGACGCTCAGCCCACCTGTTTTTCCTGCGGGAGACGAGAGGATGAAACTCCGGGGACGCTCCACTTTCTCCGGGACGGCCGTTGAGTCCCGAGGTCCAGTCAAGAACAGGATGTTGTTGACCGTAACCCAATCCAATCGAGCTGTGACAATAACCACCTATGCCGAGGCAGAACAGCAAAGGGGCGAGTAATGGGGAGGATAAGAACTCCTCACCAGGAGATACTCTAAGGATGAGGTAATCAATGGCGAGGTTTGTCTTTTCTTTTCTTTTGCACGCTAAAGTCGCGGGCGATCCGCAGGGTGGGGGGGACAAGACGCCCCTTACACAACTTGACGCTTCGTCCTGAGGCCTGACTGTTCGATGATGTTACACCACGCTATACTGGGGCAGAGTGGGTCCAGGCCTCGTGGGCCCATCAGTCGACCCAAGTTACTCTGCCGACTCAGTTCGCGACCAATCAACAAATCGCCAGACGGCAGAGGAAGGCGCAAGTTTTCGGCGTGGGGACCGTGCATCACGGATCATATCAGATCCCTTGTAAAAGCGGAGCAGTCAGGGGAAGGGGAGAAAGAACACGAATATGTCGACGCAAAGACGCAAAGAAGAAGCGGGGTTCGAAAAGAGACGCGCTTCCCGACTCATCTGTCCGAATTCTGGAGCTTATGGCTATGTTGTTGGCAGGGGAACGTAGCACTTCCAGATGTTTCGCTTTGCCTAGGATCAGATTTGCAAAGTTTGTAGAAAAGGCGCGGTGTATGACGCGTGATGTACAGTCGCCTGGATTTGCATCGTAGTAACTGCCAAGATAATTCGGGTAACGCAGAGCGTGCATGTGAGGACCTAGTGCTTCACTCTGTTTCGGTTTATCGTAGCCCTCGCTGCTCCCCAGGTTTGACTCCGAAAAAATTACTCTCTTCTCCACTGACCATTTCCGTCTTCCGTTCAAATGGCTTTGTTGCCTCCCATTATCCCAAAAAAATCGATATCGTATGCTAGTTCAGTGTTTCTTCCGTCTGTTTCGTGAGATGAGAAGGAGCGAGGCGGGGTGGAAGTTGTGTCTAGAGCTGAAAATCGGTTCAAGTCGACCAGGCGCAGCTGTTATTCTTCGTTAGTTGTATGCATGACATTGCATGACCAGTATATTTGCTCACGATGAAGACTCAGAAGGTGGTGAAACGTCCACCTGCAAACATAGACATGCGTCTCGGTGCCTTCCGCGTATTGCGGTTGAAGCCCGGCCGAAAATACTGCACCGTCAAGGTATGGGAGATGATGGATTTAACGCGGAGAGACTATTGACGACACGACCATCTAGTGTCTGTCACATGAGGTTGGGTGGGGCTACAAGGATGACGTCGACCGCCTCGAGGAGAAGAGCAAGATCAAAGCGCAGGCTTTCCATGAACGCAAGGTGCGTGGGGCAGGACTACTTAGAGAGACATCCAATGTATTGCGACTGCGAGTTCCAGACTGCAGCTTTGAAGTTGCGCCAAAAACCGATCACGGACGCACCACCCTCTTTCGAGAAGCTGACTGAGTACGGATTCTAGGAGGCTTATGTGTCGACTCTTTAGTTGCGGACGCCGATCTGATGGTGAATGACAGACAGCGATAAGTAGGTGGTTATTAGCTAGATCGTTAAAGTCACCGTAGTTCATGGTTCGGACTTCAACGAAAAAGAAGAACCGTGGTCACGGTGTACCCTTGTAAGCGACGCACGCGTCGCGACTCGCGACTCGGAACTTGTTTTCGACATCCAAATCCGCCCCATGCACGTGTCAAGTAGTCACATTAACAGAAGGCCACTGAAGCCTGAAGGAGTATGGCATTGCGCTTGAGACGATGAGCCTGAGAGACCAATGAAGGTATGTAACGTAGTAGTAGTATGTTGCATCATATGGTTGACAACACGCCAACGTCCGGCCCGAATTTGTGACACAATTTGCTCAATCTGTTCAGACAATTTCGCCCCATGATGCTAGTACCACAGGTACGATCTCTCGCGGCGGAAGCCCGCTGAATCTACATCGCCGCACGAAATGACTCGGGCGTAGTCCGAAAACACCTCATGCCAGTGATGTTCTCTTCAACAACGTTACCCTCAGCTCGATCCTCCAATTCGGCACAAGCGGCCTGGGTCCGTCTATTCTGCTCGCTTCTCTTCCACCGTGCGTCCTGACGTGGAAAAATGGGACACCACTACTACTTCACCAAGACTGACGTTCGTGTTCAAATATCAACCGCTCGGTAGTAAGCACTAGTATTGGCACGCCTGATAGGGGATACTCCAATTCGTAAGTACCTGTGGATGATACTCGAGACGACAGGTGTGGCCTCACTGACTCGTTTAGTGCCTGCAAACTCCTCTCTCTCGATCAGTCATCATATCACGCTCTCCAAAGGATTAATGACTCGAATACCAGCTGGGTAGTTTTCAAGTTCCTGTTTGGGCCTTGTTTCCCAGTCGAGCCACGGACTGGGTGTGGGTATATCTGGCAGGCTTTTCCCGCCCTAGTTCTAGTCTCGACACCATCCGTTTTGGTGTTGCCCTCAGTAACCTCAGGATCTTCCGATCACCAAAACGTCTGGAAACTTTCGGTCGAGGACTATACCATCGAGTCACGCATGTCACGCATTTCGTCTATTCCTGGACAGAAAGTCGCTGCTTTGGGACGACGTCCATCCTTTTTCGTCTCTGTTCCAAATTAGGATAGTCTCTGTATGATATGTAATTTTTTTGACAATAATTGTCTGCAACCGGATGCGTTGTCCCGGATGACCCTCCCCTGCGCTCGCGACCAGCTTGTGACAATGCAAAATGTTAAGTAAATGAATGGTTGAAACAGCCTCGCACGAGAAAATGAACGAAAAAAACAGCCCATCAGCAAGATTCGAACGCACGACCTTAATAATCAGCACACTTCCCACAAGTGTCGCCGACCACTGCACCATCAGGCTACACTCACTTTGACTTCATTAGTGATATATGTATATGAAGAGATGTTGCATGATGCCAGCAACATCATGGATTAATGGTTGGAATTACCGTAGATGCGGCTCTGGTCGACTCGGAGTCCTTTGAATGTCCCGCTCATACTGAACTGATTGCAGCCTGGTCCGCCTATCATATGACAGGCGTGACTGGATGGTCTCGTCACGGGGGTAAAGTCTCCAGACGTTCTAGGAAGCATTTGCATCGTGTGTCAGCCCATGCGCTTCCTAAAACGGAACGTCGGGTTTTGAGACTACCCTAGTTCGTCGCCGCTGTCGACAAACAGGTACTGATTTGGTTCATCTCACATTTGAGCATCATTGCTAAGCACATACTCATGTTGTGTCAATAGCTGGATACACACTGTCATGACGTCGACGACGATGGGAGCACGACCACGACACAACGAGGACGCGGTGTCGACGCATTGAAATAACTCGACGACCGACCACGACCACGACACGGACAACGGCTCGCAACGGATGCGACGACTCACCGTGTCCTCAACCCCCACCATCCCCCGTCCCCATCCTCTCGTTCTCTTTCTCAGCGTGCAGTTTCTGCCGTCGCTGTTGCCCTCGTCCCACCCTCCGCCAGACCTCGTCATGCCGCCAGTGTAGGCGTGCTGGAAGCACCACGCCACGGCGACTTGACGAAGACGACGAACGCGACGAAGATGCGGCGTGCCGTGTCTCCCACCACTTCCGTCACCCACCCCGTTCCAGTGACTATGCCTCAGACGTCGTCCATGCCGTCTGCGCAACAACCCCACGGCGTGGGAACCTGAGGACGATGGTGAATGCGATGTCGTCGATGACACGACGACATGGCATACTGGCAACACCACGCCATGACTAGGTGACGATGACGATGGACGGACGGAATGGCACTCAGTCGGGGTAGTACAGTTACGGCAGACCCACTGGCAGTAAGATCAACATGCTGCAATCTCTTTCATTTGCTACGTAATACATCATGTCACCCATTTGATTTGCTACCAGGAGATGGGCCTCCTATCATGCCCACCTGTTAGTCACGGTGTTACAAGGAAAGAAATTGAGTGAGATTTTTCCGCCAAATCTTTCTCTCAGCCAAAGGAACCTCGAAAGGCCCTGTTCCAAGCATAACCTCCATAAAGAAATTGTACACATCAACCATTATCTTCTCAACACTCTTGCGTTTTATTTGAGGGCACCATGTCACCACTGTGGTGATGTTGTTCTGCCTATACTCCTGCAGTGCACCAATTAACTTTAGATTAAAAATCAGATAATAAGAAAATGGTACAACTTGAATATTGATTGTAGTCACTTACCCAAGCACATATGACAGCCCCAGTCTCGATTGTGACCTCTCTCAGAGGAGCACCAGAATAATCCACCAGGCCAAAGTGGTTTGAGTCCATGGTTCTGTATGTTGCTGTCTTGAAGGCTTGATGGAAAGCCTTGTGTCCAAATGGTTCCTAAAAATTCAGATTGTGTTAATAATGTGTTATCATCAATGAAATGAATATACTTACTTGCATTGTAAATTTGAGTGTGTTTGAGTTCCAATGCATGTCATGAAATACCCCATATCCATACTCATTAGAGCCCTCAATCCACATCTCCAATTGGTTCAGGTTTAGCACTTGATAAGCTGAAAGTAAAGTGGCAAAGGAGGAATCTTCAGGGACATGAATGGGGCGAGATACAATTTTCTGAGCTTTGTTCCAAATGTGTTCAACAAAACGCCTTGATATTCCATTTAGATCCTTTATGAGAGCAGATTTGAAGGGAGAATCAGAGATGTGAGTCATGGCTTTTTTTCTACTGTTTGGAAGGGTTATTTGGACTATTATGCATATTCAAGTTAGGCATTGAAATGCTAGCATAATGATCATAAACTTACCATATTCTAGTCCTTCTCCTGCAAAGAGCCTTCTTGCTGATAGTTCATGAATGGCTTCCATCACCATTTTCATTATGGTTGTCTGATCTAAACCATCTACCACTCTCTGCTTGTGGAAGTATGTGCAGAGTGTTTCCATACCACATCTCTTTACCAGTGTCACCCAATTAACAGCATTAGCTGCTTGTAAACTCTTGACGAATACAGCTATAATAATGAAATGATGATTTGAACTGAAATTAGAATTATTGCTAATCAAATGAAATAACATCTTACACTTGCAAGAAAGTTCAAGAATTGTAGTGGGATCTTGATCATCTATTATAGTAAGTATGACAAATTAATTGTGGTGCTTAATCAAATAAAATGAATATTTACCATCTTGACCTCCACTGCCAGTGTGAGATTCATTGTGCACACCCTGAGATAATCCTTGATGATTCTCACTCCCTGTAGTGATTATTACAAATTAATTGTGGTGCTTAATCAAATAAAATGAATATTTACCATCTTGACCTCCACTGCCAGTGTGAGATTCATTGTGCACACCCTGAGACAATCCTTGATGATTCTTGCTCCAGGCTATAGATAAATACTGATTAATTGTAGTACTTCATGGAATAGAATGGATATTTACCAGAGTATCCATGGTAATCAATGTTAACTTCACTATGAACTTTGCTTCCTTGAAGCTCATGTCCACTCTGAGACAATCCTTGATGACTCCCTGTAATGATTATTACAAACCAATTTTGATTCATCAAATAGAATGTATTCTTACCAGAGTATCCATCACTGGCACGAACTTGGCTCCCTTGAAGCTCATGTCCACTCTGAGACAATTCTTGATAATTCCTACTCCCTGTAGTGATTATCACAAATTAATTGTGATTCATCAAATAGAATAGATTCTTACCAGAGTATCCATCATGAACTTGGCTCCCTTGAAGCTCACTGACATGTCCACTCTGAGACAATCCTTGATAATTCCCACTCCCTGTGGTGATTATCACAAATTAATTGTGATTCATCAAATAGAATATATTCTTACCAGAGTATCCATTATGAACTTGGCTCCCTTGAAGCTCATGTCCACTCTGAGACAATTCTTGATAACTCCCACTCCCTGTGGTGATTATCACAAATTAATTGTGATTCATCAAATAGAATAGATTCTTACCAGAGTATCCATCATGAACTTGGCTCCCTTGAAGCTCATGTCCACTCTGAGACAATCCTTGATAATTCCCACTCCCTGTGGTGATTATCACAAATTAATTGTGATTCATCAAATCAAATAGATTCTTACCAGAGTATCCATCATGAACTTGGCTCCCTTGAAGCTCACTGGCATGTCCACTCTGAGACAATCCTTGATAATTCCCACTCCCTGTGGTGATTATCACAAATTAATTGTGATTCATCAAATAGAATATATTCTTACCAGAGTATCCATCATGAACTTGGCTCCCTTGAAGCTCATGTCCACTCTGAGACAATCCTTGATAATTCCTACTCCCTGTAGTGATCATTACAAATTAATTGTGATTCATCAAATAGAATAGATTCTTACCAGAGTATCCATCATAAACTTGGCTCCCTTGAAGCTCATGTCCACTCTGAGACAATCCTTGATAATTCCCACTCCCTGTGATGATCATTACAAATTAATTGTGATTCATCAAATAGAATAGATTCTTACCAGAGTATTCATCATGAGCTTGGCTCCCTTGAAGCTCATGTCCACTCTGAGACAATCCTTGATAATTCCCACTCCCTGTGGTGATTATCACAAATTAATTGTGATTCATCAAATAGAATAGATTCTTACCAGAGTATCTATCATGAACTTGGCTCCCTTGAAGCTCACTGGCATGTCCACTCTGAGACAATCCTTGATAATTCCCACTCCCTGTGGTGATTATTATACATTAATGTGATTCATCAAATAGAATAGATTCTTACCAGAGTATCCATCATGATGGTAAACTGGGACAACTTCAAAATTAAAATCATAGTGGATGATGTGAAATGAAGACTTACAAATTGAATATCCATGGTTTGCTTCAACTTGACGTTCACTCTGATCCCAACTTTGCCTGAATAAATTCCCTGCAGAGTAATTGAAGTTGTCTATGACCATATCACTCAGGCCAGAGTCATCATTAATATCAGTATCATCTTCAATCCTAATATTCACATTAGGTCTAGTAAGCATTAGAATTAGGGGTAGCAAATTCTTACTCGACACTGCTGTTATTCCAACCACCTAGTAGCAAATAGTGTCATTGTCAAGTTTGTCTTCACAACCACTGGCAATCGCTTAGCAATACTTACCTGGAATCTGACTTTCCCCACCTGGCAGGCTAAGGCCCTCACTGGCAGGCTGTGGCCCACTGCCATGGTCACAGTTAGCACCATGATTGCCCTGAGGAACTAGTGGCTGGAATCCCGGTCCAAAGTCCATCTCAGGCTGGGCCCATGTGTGACTTGGAATGGTAGGTGATTTTTGAAGAGCGTCAATGAATGCATTTGAATATACACTTTCACTAGATATAATTTGTATAAGTAAAATATGGACAGTCGAACTTGAAATGCCTTACTCATCCGAGTCCGAGCCACGTTCTGCCAGCTCGGACTCCGAATTACCCTGACCGTTACCGTTACCGTGACCGTGACCTGCCTCGCTCGCCCTGGCACCGGCTACTACTAAAGAAT
>JBBPOT010000014.1:0-39820 GCA_038091595.1 Leccinum subatratum | reverse complement strand
GTTCTCCGGACATTGGGAAGGAATGTCAGCGGGGCTGGCGACCTGTTTGACGGCGCTCAGTTAGTATTCGTTGAAACCGCTGGTTATATGCGCCATTATCATCAGCAAACCTACATTTTTTCTGACATCAGTGATAACACCTGACTGAAGTTACCCGACTGCCTACCTGATGGCAGTTCCCCATGTTATCAGTTCATAAGCTTCTCAGTCAGTGCAATCATACTAGAAAACAATGATCTCAGTGAATCAGTCAGTCAGTCAGTTCAATGCACATCCAGTCCAGTCAAGTAATCATTGGGTCAGTAGTTCTGTTATGTCAGGTTGTTCAATTTAGTCAGCTCAATCATCCCATTCACTTAACCAGTCTGTCAGTCAGCTCAGTTTGGTCACATCACCACTTCATCATTTACTCAGTCTCTCAGACACTCACATAATAACTATATCAGCATTTCAGTCAGTAAATCACTTCAATTCTGTGAGATAATCACTTCATTCAATATTCTTTAGTTTCTCAGAGTGTTCATGACACTGATATCAGTCATACAACCATTGTTCTCAGTATGGTAGTGCAGCAGTCAATTCATGCTAATCATACGATCCAGTCACGTTATGTTGTCACTCTTAGTACACACCGACGAGCCTGGCAATGCGGTCATTGTCGTCACGTTGTCGTCGCATGCCAGTGCTGCCGCAGCACGCCACACCGTCATATCGTTGTCGCGCCGTGCCACATCCGAGTCGTCGCATCTTGGCATGCCAACGAGCCAGTTGTCGTGTTGCGGTGCCACGTCGCGTTGACGAACTCGACGGCGGCGTCATTCCGAGTCGTCGTCGATACGATATGGGTTATCATTACAAAATGTGTATTACTAAGCATAACGATACGATGAGTCATTGATCGTCACGTTGTGGTGTTGGATCACGTCCTGGTTGCCACGTCGTGTCGTCGTTGTCGACACGGGTACTAGAGACGGTGATGGGGAGTGTGCCAGTGTGTGTGTGGCGGAAACGCACCATCATCGTGACATCGTCGCCATCCATCACCCTTGTTCTCGTCTCGCGTCGAGTCGTCGTCGAGTGTGTCATACTCACTCTGGGGGCGTGGCGGGGTCTGGCAGAGTGGGTGAGAGAGGCGGGGAGAAAAAGGTTACGGAAAGAGAGTGGGTGAGTGGCAGAGACGCACCGTCGTCACCGTCCGTCCTCGTCCTCGTGTCGCCGTCATCGCCTCGCCTCGTCGTTGTCGACGTCGTGGGGGGAGGAAGGGACATGAATGGGGGCATTTCGTCGCCGTCGCCGTGTCGGGAGAGGGAGGGAGCGCCGTCGTCGTTGGTGTGGCGTCGTGACACATCGATACCGTCGAGGGAAAAGGAGGTGTCGCGGATTGAAAAAACTTGTTCGCGAAATCGACCACATAGGCTAGACGAGAACGGACCAGTTAGAGCAGAGAATTCAATACATTCAAACCGTCTTACCTCTTGTTCCAGAGCTCATCGGACTGCTCAAAGTGTCTTGCCAAGGGCGGAAACATAGTCCTTGTGATGTAAGGTGAGCTGGGGGAGAGAACCGGTGAATGAGTACTGAGTGGCGGCGGGAACACACCATCGTCACGTTCGTCGTCGACTCATCCTCGTTTCCTTACCCTCGTCAGACGTTGTTGTCACGTCGCGGGTTGGCGGCATGCGTTGTCGTCAGGTCTTCGCGATGTGGGGGTGCGCTGGCGTAGAGATGGCCCGGGGTGAGTCAGTACTTAGTCATGTTTCGAAAATGTCGCTGCATCATGTCCGGAGACGTCACCCCTTCGATAGATTGCGATAGAGGTACGAAGCCGAGGACGAGGGGGAGGTGATGGTATCAATGGAGGATGTGATGAGCCCTACGAGCGAGACGATGAATTTCGGGGCGACCAGGCTGTGTGACGGTAGCCGTGTCATTTTTCCCGCCGTTGCATCGTTCGTCATCCCGCCATTGTCGTCGTGCTGCGTCCGCCATGCCACCGCCGTCATCTTGTCACGGTGTCGTTGCAACACCCCCGAGACCGTGTCGCCGTTCGTTGTGGTGTCGTCGCGTCGTCGAATTCGGCTTCGTCATTGTCGCCGTTGCCGTTGCAACGCGGCTGCCATGTCAGTGTCGCCCCACTCGGGGCCCGCGCTGCCGGCCTCAGCTCGTTTCAGGCGGGGGCTCGTGGGCGTTGTTGTTTGGGCACAGCCTTGGTTTGGTTGCCGCTTGGCGCCTTAGGTTGATGGACGGGGGTGCGGGGTGTATGCTGGTGGTTCGTTTGAAGGCGCCGATGTGGCGTTCAAATTGCACAAAAAGTCGAGGACACCTGGGAATTGACTTCAGTGCGCGCCGCTCATTGTGTTGTTCCCATCGGAAGGTCCTTGATGCGGCGAGAAGGCGACGACGGGCCAAGTTTGTTCGGGAAGGGGGTAAGTTGAGGGCGAGGCCAGGGCAAGGGCGGGAACGACGCGGGGGCGCGTACAAGCTGGATGAGGGCGGGTAAGGTGAGGCAAGGGGTCACGATGTGCATGCGCGTGCACGCCGGGATGCATGGGCAAGATGGGTAGTGAGGGGGCATAGTAGCGTGTCCATAAGGACGTGCACTCACATTGAGAGAAGGCGATCAACTCTTCACCTGTGGAGATGGAGGAGATGCGGAGGTTCTTGTGCTGTGCGCCGTCCTCGAGCTTGGCTGAGTGGGGTGAAATAAAGATAAAATCGATTATCACACGGTGTGATTAACACGAGGCTGCGATGAGATCGGTTGTGTACGTACCATGGCGCTCCCAGGTGGAAATATAGGTTCCGCGGGGGGAGAACTGGAGCTCGATGATCTTAGGGATCCTCAGTTCCTGCAATAGTTATGCATCTGCCTGAAAGATGCGAACGCATTAATACGTCAACGGAGATCGAAGAAACGAGGCGAGGCCAGACACGAGGCGGTACGCACACTGTTGGCAGGCCATAGGCAAACAGCCTTCCATCGTTGCTGTCATCAGGGAAATGGTGAAGAGCCGATATAACCAGATAGTTCTGATAAATACTCATTATTATGCCATACAAATAATAAGCATTTATAATGATTGAAAATGAATTTCCATACTGAAAGCACATTATCTATACTTATATGTATTCATCATTAAGATGGCTGATTACCAGTAAATGATCATTTATTGATAATTATATATCATTCAAATGATGAAAGATAATGAATCATAATATAATGATCAACTAACATCACCCTGATGGTTCATAAGCATGCAATATCACATGATGATCATGCATTATCCACATGTAAAATACAGACATAATTTGATCAAATGTTAGATGTCTGGCTAGATTATTATCAAGCATACCAACCCTCTCAATCAAAATAATGCATTACCAATAACAGAGAATTGATATACCAGATAGTTCTGACAGATACCCATCATTATCTCATGGAAATCATATGCATATATAACCATTGAAAATGATTTCCATACTGAAGGCACCTTATCTATACTGATATGTATTCATCATTAAGATGGCTGATGACTGGTAAATGATCACTTATTGATAATTCTATATCATTTGGATGATGAAAGGTAATTAAATATCATATGATGATCAACTAACATCACCCTGATAGATCATGAGCCATGCAATATCATATGATGATCATGAATTTTCCACATGTAAGATACAGATATCATTTGATCAAATGTTAGATGTCTGGCTAGATTATCATCAAGCATACTAACCCTCTCAATCAAAATATTACATTACCAATAGTGAACAGTTGATATACAAGATAGTTCTGATAAATACACATTATCTTTCCATGGAAATGATAACATTTATAATCACTGAAAATTCATGTTAATTATATATCATTCAGATGATGAAAGATAATGAATCATAATATAATGATCAACTAACATCACCCTGATGGTTCTTGAGCATGCAATATCATATCATGATCATGCATGTTCCACATGCAAGATACAGATATCATTTGATCAAATGTTAGATGTCTGGCTAGATTAATATCAAGCATATCAACTCTCTCAATCAAGATATTCCACTACCAATAGTGGAGAATTGATACACCAGATAGCTCTGATCTGATAATACCCATCATTTTGCCATAGAAACAATAAACATCTATAATCACTGAAAATTTGTATTTATACTGGAGGCATATAATCTATACTGATATGCACTCATCATTAAGATGGCTGATGACCAGTGGGTGGTCATCTGTTGATAATTCTATATCAGTCAGATAATTGATTATCCCATGATGATCAAACAATATCACCCCGATGGTTCGTGGAAATTCAATATCAACATATGACCATGCATTATTCACATGTTAAAATGCAGACATTCATGACCATGTTAGCTCAAATGCTAGATGTCTGACTAGATTATTTTCAAGCATATCATCCCTCTCAATCAAAATATTCCATTACCAATAGTGAAGAGCTGATATAACTAGATAAATATGTACAATTATGCCATGAAAATAAGAAGCATTTATAACCACTGAACATTTATATTCATACTGAAGGCATATCATCTATACTGATATGCATTCATCATTTAGATGGCTGATGACCAGTTGGATGATCATCTGTTAATAATTCTATGTCATTCAGATCAATAAAATCAATTAATTGTTACATAATGATTAACCAACATCACCCTGATGGTTTATGAACATTTAGCCATCAACAAAGATCATATATTACCCATATGTGAAATCCAGACATCCACTCTCAGACATGACCAGGTTTGACCAAATGTTAGATGGCTGGCTATATTATCACACCCATCTCAATCAAAACATTTCATTATCTTCAGATGGCAGAATAACTACAAAGGCAAGTGAAGGAAATCATCTATAAGATACATCTGAGTCAGTAACAGCCTGCCAGTGATACCAGCTAGTATCCACCCAATTCAATCATTTCATCCAAACCTTACCATTTTCCATATAGTATATAAAACAAGCAAGAGCCTGACTCAGAGAGACCCTGTGGCAGTACAACTCACAGATGGACCTCTGCCAGGCAGGTTCACGTTATGGCATTACTGAGGCTAGTCACTAGTACTACTCCATGTGAGTAAGGGCTAGACCTCCGAATCAGTCCGGAGCCCAGTCGAGCTAGTACTTGCCCGCACTGAGAAAAATTCGAATGTCACAATGTTGTCCGACTCGGACTTGGTCCTCTGGCACTCCCACTCAATCCCGTTCCCTTGTCTTTGGTTTGTGAAACAGACTATGCAGCGTCAGGCTCGACTGTGCCAGAATGGATTCTCAAACTGCCAAAGCCGTCCAAATTGAAGAAAAAGCAGATGGGGAAAGTGAAGCGGGCGGATACGGTGAACGCGGCGCAGAAGATTGGTCGAAATGATGCGATATCAGTTGAGGTCGTCTTCAGTCATGCGGGCAAGTGTGGTGTGCCGGGGGTGGATGGGGTGGGATGGTTGGTTGATGGTGAGGTGGATGGGATACATGGGATGACGGCATCTTCATTGTCTGGATCAGAGAAGGGGTGGAGATGGAGAGCAGGTGTCGCCATTACAATCGGATATGGGTGCTGGGTCAAGGTTGGATACAGGCAAGAATCATCACGGCCAAGGTTCCTCGTCCTCGTCCTCCGAGTCTGGTTCGTCTGGGTCGAGAGGAAGACAGCATGACGGGAAGACGTCGGGCTCGGAGACGGTTTCGTCGCTTGCCAACGATGGCTCGAAATGTTGTCACCACCACCACAACGGCTGCCAACACCGGTGTCGCGCCCTTTCGAATTCTGAGCGTGTCACAGACGTCTTCGGGTGCTCATTTTACGACGAATCACCATAATCGGAATGGGTCTTCATCAGATGGCATAGATGGGCCGAAGACGAATGCGATGGCGATCACGCCCCCGAAGGGCGCGTGTAGCTCTGGTTCTCCTCAGCTTTCAGTCAGTGCTCCGAACGGCGGTGCCTCGCCATCCGAGCACTCGTCTCATCATCCGCTTCCATTAGCTTCAGCATCCACATCCCGCTGTCCATGCCCTTCCCCATCCTGTAGCGTCTCTAGCATCACCCCCTCCTCCAATGATCGCCACCGTCTCACCTTTTTCAGCTTCAACCGGTCATCATTTCCGCAATACTAGTACCATGTTGTGCCGGCACCAGCACCAGCACCGGTGCCGTGCCCGATGCCTACACCCACAGAAATCCACGTGCTCTTCCATCGCTGACACCTAGGGAGCGACATAGATAGCGATCGCACACCTAAGTACGGCCGACTCACCATCGGATACCAAATTAGGCTGCCAGTGCACTGTGTACCCCGACCGTCGGGGCTGTACATCTCCGCGATCAGCGATGGGCAGATGCTGCTGACGACCGTGCGGCCAGTGCCGGAGCGTATGAGTCCGGAGTTGGAGATGAGGGATTGGGTTCAATTCAATGGGACCGAGGATGACGGCACCTCTGCCTGCACAACGCGAGCGCCGATTCGGAGTACGTTGGGGGCTTTTTTTTTTGGCTGCAACACAATGTTCGCAATCCTCGGATTTAATCCTTAGCTCACCTCCTGTGTAGTAGCACCGAATTAACGTACGATTTTAAATATGGGGCGTCTTCATCCGTAAAGTATGTCACCGCCTTGCCATCCCGTCCTGCGCGCCCGGTACGTCCTAGGAGATATTAGCGCTCATTTCTCTCCAGGGTTGCCGTTCGTCGCTTACCAATTCGGTGGATATAACTTTGGACGCTCGTCGGAAAGTCGTAGTTGATCACCTCTCGTACCCCCTTGAAATCCATCCCTCGTGCCATTACCTCGGTGCACACCATCACCCAGCTTTCCCCGCGGCGCATACGGCTTACGACATCATCCCGCTCCTTTTTGGTCATACCAGCGTGCAAACAGTCAATGTTTGTTATTCCGTTGAGCGTCAATTCCTCCGCTAATGACGCAGCACGAGGTTGCGTAGAGGTAAAAATGAGTAATGGGGGATTGTAGGGCTGAGCGAAATACGTCAGAAGGCTCGGTAGCTTTGACGCGTCATCAGCAACATAGGTAAGAGATTGGGATCAGCGGAAGCGGCGTATCCCTAGCGGAGACGTCAGAACCATTGAAATATATTGACATCTTCTTACTGACTTGAGGCCAACCACAATACGTATTGGATTGCGTAGGATTCCCATGGCCAGCTGCTCGACTCCGGCGGGAAGCGTTGCGGAGAACACGGCTTTCTGGACATCAGGGTGAGTGCAGGCACCGATCACCTCTTGAACTTGAGCCAGAAATTCGGCATCCAAGAGGCGGTCTGCTTCGTCCAAAATGAGATGGCGAACACTGAATCTGGGTCAAGTACGAGTCTGCAGCAAAATCACCATCACGAACTTGTTCATATCGATGTTTCCCTCCTGGATCGCTGCAACTAGACGCAAAGGCGTGCTAATCACGACATCTAGTAATCCTCAACATGTGATGGCCCGAAAACCGGTCGGCTGACTTACCAACTTTATCTCTGACGCTCTTGTCCCGGAGGGTGCTTGCCGTGGCTTTACTGAATAACACCACTCGCCACTTGCGACCCACAGCCAGTTTCAAACACTCGTTATATATCTGGTGTGCCAGCTCGCGAGTCGGAGCAAGCACGATGGCACGCACACCGTTCCCTTCAGTTCCCTTCAAACTGAATATCGGCGCTCCTAACGATGACATGACTGGAAGTAGATAAGAAAGCGTCTTCCCTGTCCCGGTAGGAGATATCGCAGCGAGATCACGGCGCTACCGAGGTTATGAAAAGAAAATGAGCGAAGCAGGACCGCATGTCAGTCACAGACTTACCTCTAGTAAAATCGGTATTCCATGAGTTTGTACGCCGGTCGGGTACTTGAAACGGTTATCTCCGAGATTCGACAACAGGCGTTGTGGCATTTTGTACCGGTCCAGCAAGTCATCGAAGACGTCGATGGGCGGTGGAACGCCGGAGCCTTTGGCTGTCACGCGAACCCGCACTCGCGAAGCATCACCGTCAGATTCGTCGTGGGGCACGTTGTCCAAATCGTCATCATCGAGGTCCTGTGGTTCGTCATCCACCTTCCGTCTCTTGCTCCGTGCATCAGGTTCGGGAGGTGCATTCGAACTCGTGGGGTCGGTGTTTCCCGCCTTCCGTTTTGCTGGTCCTCCCTGAGCGTATTTGAAAAAATCGAGTTCGGGTGGGAGCTTAGAGTCCTGTGTTATTAGCGCATTCGCAGCCCAAGTTGTCGGGTTTCGTGACGGAGTTCTGGCAGTGGCAAACGATGGTGTAAGAAAAACGATGCCAACTGTGTCGGCCACTTACTGTGAAGAGCTGTAAGTCGGATTTGAAGCGTTGTTTGTTGAAACGCGTTCCACCGCGAGATAGTAACTGAAATGTTTCGACTTGCATGAGCGTTGTCGAGAACAGCAGGCGAGCTCGAGGGACATAGATCCAAAAGGTCTGAGGACCTAACCTAACTAACTAGTTCGGCAACTTCCGTGTACGCCTTGAATCATCCCGATCATACATCCATCAAGATAATCATACACATCTCGTGTCACTACTAACAGGCCAAGGGCATTAGTGCAGTATAACTGTCGCATCAATCAATCAAACGAGAGGTCTGCATCATCTGCCACCACAAAACTCCCAAACACGTATTCATCTGGCTCGTAGTCCTCACGCTGCGGTGAGCTCGAAACTATGGGACGTCTTCGAGAATGCTCCCTCGCGCCCACAAAGCCTCCCCCTCGGATAGGCTTGCTCATAAACCCTGGCCCATCACGAAGTCCTGGTGCTTGCGTAAACAGGCTTTGTTGGTAAACCAGAGACTGGTCATAAGACGGCGAGATCTGCGTATCGGGAATGTCTTTCAGGAACTGCCTGTCGGACTCGCTCTCCACGTCATCTTCTGAGTGGGAGGATCCTGCGCTTTCCTCATCTCCCGAATGCGCGGCTTCGCCATCCAACCATGGATTGTGCCGGATAGAAATCTGAGGTTTACGTCCCATTTTCTTTGGCTGTAGTGGAGGCGTCGATTGTCGAGTAATTATCTCCGTATCGTTACGCCTCAGCCGGCGTGCGGGAGGTGACTGCACATCCGAAGTGTCCGACGTCCCAGTCTGGAAGATTCGCCGCCTACCTGGACGTACCGCAAAGGATCCCTCTGGAATATCTGGGGTAGGAGCAGGCGATAGTCGAGTCACGCGAGGAGGGGTGGCAGGCGGCCTCTCACTCGCAGGGAACCTTATTGTCTCCGGAGACGGGATAGTCTTCGACTTGACTACTTCGACGATGCTGTCATCCACTTCCATAACACTTTCGTCCACGAAGTACTTCAAGCCTGGAGTGTTGTACTTCGTCTTTGGAACAGCGGGTGAAGAGCTGAAGATCTGTATATCTGGCTCCTCGTCCTCGTCCACGAGCCAGGCAATATCCTGATTTTCAGTGCTTTCGGATGGAATGCTTAGGGATGGTGGAGGTCCACAGTCCTGGCCAGATGCTCGTCCTTTGCCTTTACGATTGAGAGTATCAGGAAGAACGACGGTAGGAGCGGAATATTGTTCAGGAGTTGAACGGGAGGGGGATGAGGCAATTTCAATCACTTCCTTGCCAGTCATTTCAGGGACTTGGTGCGACCTAGGATGCGGGGAGAACGCTCGGGAGAAGGTGAAGAGTATCGGGGAGACATAAGCGCGATCTGCTTTGCGGTGAGTTGATTGGGACAAGACGTGTTCTGAGGAGTCTCCACGTGTGTATCGACTCGCCGAGACGGACGGTCTGTCAATGAGTCCTTGTCTTTAGCCGCGGTTGACTTGCGCTTCTTCGGGACCATTGTTCGTGATTTCGGTAATGCGCTCTTGTGCTTGGGCCTTGACTGACCCGTGGCGGGAGTAGAAACAGTGCGGCGAAAATCAAGGATGTTGGCCTCCAACTCCATATCCGTAGAGTCATCTTCGGCGAGCTTGTCATCGAACTTGGCCACTTTGGTTTTCTTCGCCTTCTTCCCTTTGACTACCAGATCTGCCGCGCTTACGAAGCCACGACTTGCGCCAGTAGGCATGTTCCTATCGACTTCATCATTCCGTTTCCTCTTCTTTGCCCGTACGGCTGACACCCCGTCTTCCGCTGTAGCCAAACTTTTAGTTTTGCCTGTCGGCTCTCGGACATACTCCTCTATCTCCATCCGTTTCTCCAGCAGTTGTGGCCGCAAGTGATCAGGCAGCAGCCGTGGTACATCGCCGTACAGTTCAAGCTGGTCTCCGCGAACGATACACTTTTGCAGTTCGCCGTACGTATCGTGCGCCTTGTCCCAATTCAGCTCTTCGCGGATCTCTGCAAGTAAAACGTGCACATATCCATCGCGCTTGCGGCCAGTTCGCCCTACCCGCTGAAGCTATGAAAAGGGGTTCATCTATTTCCGAAACAAAAGCAACGAGATAACGTACCATTCGAATGGGCGTCTTTTGAGCATCGTAGCACATGATCATATCCACCTCGCCAATATCGAGACCCTCCTCCCCAATCGATGTCGATACCAGAACGTTGAACTCTCCCGCTTTGAACTTTCGGAGTACCTACCAGCAGGAGTGAGTGCAATGAAGACGTTTATTTTCGTGACTCTTATATCGTGACTCTTATATCGTACCTCTAATTGTTCTTTCTGAGCGAAACCTTCCTTACCCTGTTTGTCGGTCCCTTGACCAACAAAGCGAGTCACCTTCAGCAGCGGAGATTCCTGATTCAAGACCTCGACGATCTCGTCCACACATTCTCGATATGTCACGAATACCATAGCCCGCGTCCCGCTTATTTCTGCTTCTTCTTCATCTCCGTCAGATATAAGGAGCTTTTGGAACGTGGGATCTGATTTGAGTTTCGATGCCTTCTTCTTTTTCTGGTCGGATTCGTCCTTGTCGCGAACCAGTTCTTGCAAGGAGTGAAGACACATACTGACGCTGGCTTCCATCTACGCGCATGTATGCATCAAGCCGCACATCACAATGAAGTTCGGGAGAACCGGAGAGGGTGCCCATGGCCCACTTGTGTGGACTGTTTCGCTGAGCTCCGATACGCTGCATGGCAGCTGTGGCACGGAATGGATGCATTTTTATGACGTCAAGTGGCTCCAGAACGCCTTGCGCAACTAGTGGTTTCACTACCGACTGTGCATGGTCAGAGTTGTTGGCTCGGCAGAATGGCTTCAACTAACCTCCATAATAGTCTTTAAAAGTTGTTGAAAATGAACAATTTCCTCGGTCATTTTGATGATATGCTGTTTGACCTCCTATTCAAAGATATTAATTACATTCATAATGAAACATGTCTTCAATCAGCGTTGACTCGGATGGAAACTAACCTTCTTGTGCATATATTCTCTCAAGTCGAGACTCCCTTCGTCTCTGATCTCGATCTTACTTATATGCAAACAGTCTACAATTCCTTGGATTGCCTCGGGGGTACTTCCGGGGGTTGCAGTAAGTGCAAGCACCCGAAAATGCGGGTTCTTTGCCATGAGAAAACGAATAACCTGCGCATATGCATAATCGCCACTGCCTTTGTGTGCTTCGTCTACGTTGTACGCTATTCAGCAGCATGAATCAGGTGAATTGATGAAACGTTACTAACCTATGACCACAAGGATAATATCACGTGGATCACAATTGTCGGTCGTGAGGTCATTAATGAGTGTCTGAGGCGTCATGTAAAAGATACGCTTCTCCGCCCACTGTGAGATGTCAACGCGCATTCTACCTGGGCACCGAATCGGGGACGCACCATTCTTGATCGGTATGGACGCGGGTTATTTCCAGTCAGTTCTATTGCATCTCTGCCCGGGATACCGCATGTCCGGTGGCAAGCGTCGACCTGCTGAGCGACCAAAGGTTTCGTCGGTGCGACGAAGACCACCTTTCCTTCGGGGAACCAACGGTAAACTTAAAAAACTGTGTCATGACTGGTACGGGAAACAGGATGCAAAAACGTACAGTTTAGCATCACTACACCAGCAATAAAAGTCTTTCCTAGACCAGTCGGAAGAGCCACCAGCGTGTTGTCGAATAGACAATGCTTGACGATGTTGAACTGGTAATCTCGTTTGGGCTGGTTAAGTGGATATATCCAGTGCTTGGCCTCGAGCATGTCCACCTTGAGCTTCATGGGGAGTGGCTACAAAGAGGTGAATACGCGACTACGAGGCGTCCGACAGGAAAACACTCGCCGGACTTCAGTCCGTGACCATCACGTATACGAAACGATGTCAATCTCGCGTCAAGAAGTAACTAGGACACGCACCCAACTATAACACAGTTAGTCCGGACGCGAAAGACTGTGACACTTGTACGCACCAGAGACAAACGGAGCAGGAAACTGCTCAAACTCGACTGCTTTCTCCTCTTCCTGTTCGTCCACATCAACTGCTTTTCCCTTTGGTTTCCTCCAGCCAGACTTTGCAAACGCGGTATGATCCCACTGTTTGGTTCATCAGCAAAACACAAAAATGACATCAAGTTCATCCAGTAGTATATAGCAATGCAAAGGAAATGAGTAATGTCCAATGCTGTACAGCTTTCTACAGCAACCTAGCTTACCAGAAAATCCCAACAATGCTCAGCTACTTTCAAAAAACATCTGGAGTGCCTCATAGTTCCATAACTCATTATATT
This sequence comes from Leccinum subatratum, assembly GCA_038091595.1. Lineage (NCBI taxonomy): Eukaryota > Fungi > Basidiomycota > Agaricomycetes > Boletales > Boletaceae > Leccinum > Leccinum subatratum. The sequence continues at coordinate 27,147 of JBBPOT010000014.1, read as the reverse complement.
CACCTATCCATACACAGTAACTTATATAAAGTTGGACATTGTGCCGATCATCTAAATCAGGAATTTTCGGGGTGATGAGCAACCATTTTTCCCACGATAACTTATAAAGTTGAAATATCGAATATACTAAATCTAGTTAATTGTTGTCAGAACACAAAGTTCCCGCAAAACGAATGCTATACAGATATCATATTGACGAACGTCACGATCCATGCGAGACACCACTCCGAACACTTCACATTACCTCCATAACAAAGAATACAACACAGTACCATAGACAATGAACTGCAGGCTGACAAGCACGCCAGCGACGAACGACATGACGAGCACTACAATCGGCCATGTCGTCCATATGACCGACAACACAAGCGCGACCGCGGACGTGAAGATACAAAATGTGGGTATCCGCACCGAGATGCAGAAGATGTATTTGCCATAGACATCCAGGGTGATTTTCTGCAAACGAAGACAAAGAACAGGCCGTGAGTGTATGAGCAACGTAGGCATAGGCCGCGGTATATTTCAATCCAGGAAGAGAGCGCTTACTTGAAATTTGGCCGAGGTGACATTGCAGTAAGCCAGTAGGAACCAGGCGTCGAGTGCAAGACCGATTCCGGAGTTGATGCAGCCAATGGCCATGGCTCCCTGGGCGAACCGGCCAATGGTAAACACAGAGGCCAATGAGAATCTGAACACGCCGGCCTCCAACCTTGAAGAAAATACTGAGTCAATAGCTGGCTCGTCTCGTACCCGAATCAATTGCATGCCCGGCCAAAGCTACGAGCTATCCCAGAACCAGCTGAGCAAAATCCGGATATGTAAGATATGACATACTTACCGATCATCCGCCGACAATCCTCCACTCCGAACACAACTCGTTCAAGACACGCTCGTAGTCTGAATCCACTCTGGCTTCTCTGAGCTCGCGGTAACTCGAAGGCGAGAACGCATCCACGATGTAGTCGATGGTCGAGACTCGGGAATCGACGATGGCTTCCATGTACGTCGGCAGCATCGAGGCAGCAAACCATAATCGACCAGTCTTCCTCGTCTTCGTCCGAAATTGAACAATGATGATCGGTTCGGTCTTCTGACGCTATAACAGATCTAGTTCTCGGATTGTGTATTATAGGAATCAGATCAGTAATGGTATCCACTTTAGGCTCTGGATCGTGCACTGCTTCTAGCCATACAAAGCTCGGGGCGATATCGAAGGTGGTGAACAGGAGTATCTGACGCAACCCGAGTTAGCCAGACAGGTGCGCCTAAGCCCAAGCGATACCTTACCTTGATCCTCGGAGTCTTCGTTCAGAATGTCCGACTTCGTGTCATCTTCAGCTCATATCATTCGTGCCTTGGATATTTGAGGCAAATTGAGCTTCGCGACGAGAAGAACCAGGGAAAATATTATATTACCTTGTTGGCTCCGCTACCTTTTTGCCGCGAGACGGAGGTTCAGTTTGATCTCTACACCTTTTCAGGTTGTATGAGTAACCGGTCTCACACCTCACACCGACTCATTACCCCCAGCGAGCACAGTTTGGTCGGAGGAGACTGTCGTCTTGCGTGAGAGATTGGTATACGACGTGTCGGGGGATGGTTAGGATGGGCTGTGGGGGTGCGAGGTGCGGGGTGCGGGGTGCGGGGTGCGGGAAGGTGGCAATGGCAGGAGCAACGGCGGGAGCAACTTCCTAACCCGACCTGGCTCTCTTGTGGGACTGCTGGAAATCGGGGAAGGCGCGCTAGGTGATAAGGTACGCGAACGAGGGGAAGATGGCAGGTCTGGAGAGGACGGATGTTGTGCGAGTCATGTCGTGCCGTTGCCGCACGGGTCTCACACCGCTCGCACCGAGTCGTTACCCCCAGCGACCACAGCTAGTCGGACTGCCGTCTTGCGTGACAGATGGGTATACGACGTGTCAGGGGATGGTTGGGATGGGATGTGGGGGAGGTGCTAGTCATCCCCACGAGACCAAATCCTGACTGGCGTGAAGCAGCACGCAGACGTCGTGCAGCCTGCTCTCGCGTCCAATCTCATATTTCTCGCCCTCCCCTTCCTTTGTTCCAGATTCTGCCCTCGCCCCAGTTGGTGCCGACGGGAGTGTCGGGGGCCTCGGGACAAGATATACCATCAACTCTGGTGCTCAGCTATCTGGCCTACAGATCAACAAAAGGGCCAAAATCGAAGTGGAAGCCGAGGAAGATACTGCTGCTATAGTGGAGATGATCTCCGTGGAGGAAACTATGACCGAGGTCATCGAGGAAACAGACGACCAAAAGGCACTCCGTGCCATTCTCGCTGGCGAAAGGGAATCTGCTTCCATTGCCGATATCATTCCCGTTCCTCCCATCTCAGAAACAGATGCCCTGAAGCAGGACGTTGAGCAATTACCCGATGTCGCTACGGCAGACGACTATGAACGCGTTCCGGTGTCGGCTTTCGGGGCTGCTATGCTGCGTGGTATGGGATGGACCGAGGGAGCTGTTGCCTTCAAGTCGGATAAGAGAAAGAAGAATGGCCTTACGGAATTGTACTTACCGCAAGCGCGCCCGGCCCTGTTGGGCATTGGTTGCGAAGGAGAAAGAACCAGAAGATGATGGAAGCGGAAAGAAGAAGGCGAAGGGTAAGGACATGCGTTACATCCCTATCGCAAGAAGGGAAAGCGGGAGAGACGAGTATGGATCGAGCAGATCTGGTACGGCTTCCAGGCGAGGCTCTCGCTCTCCGTCGCACAAAGAAAGAGAGGATCGTGGGTCAGACCGGGAGAGGCGCATTTACGAAGATCGCGACCGGGGAAAAGGAGGGGATCGTGGCCGTGACCGTGACCGTCATGACGATGGCAAGCGCAGGACCAAGAAGTATGACGAGCGGGCCCGTGAGAAGGATTATAGGCGCAGAGATCAGGACCGGGATATGGACAGAGATGGAACCCGGGATCGTGGTGGTGACTCCTACCGAAGTCGAGAGAGGAACTACGATGAACCAGAACGCACGCGAGAGCGCGACAGACGGGACCGCCGGGGCGACCGATGACATTGGTGATGCGGGCTGCGGGAAGCCCACCCCCTATTATCATAACCTTTACACCTCCTCAATGCTCTCCCAATGCGCAGCCTGCCTACCACAACACCATTATGCGCACCCGTCTCAGCCGCACTCGCAATGAAAGCAGTCCCCACGTCCCCGATCGTATTCCTGACCATCTCGATCTGGTCGGCAAACTTGTACTCCTCCCCGAGCTGCTTCAACTCCCAAACCAAACCAGGTCATGTGAACCGCTTCGACCGTCCAACGGTTTCAGAGAAGACGTCGGTGCGACTTGCGCAAGCGGCAGGCGCGCTCTATGAGGATATGTAACACAAGCGAGTCAGATGCCTCGGTAAACTCGACCCGGGAGGGTGCAGATCGCAGTTGCGGCTGCTGCGCACCTGTGCCCGAGCCTTTTTCATTCAGATTCTCTGGCGGGGCCAGCTCGTCCGCATTGTCCGATTGCAACTGATAGGTAGTGTTCGGTTTGCCATAAACGGTACACTCAAAGCGAAAAAGGGTAGACGAACAAGTGTGAGAAGATTGGGCTTCCTTCTCCCCTCTCTTGCTCTTCTGCAAAACCTTCGTCGATCTGGACTGGTGAGATCAAAACGACGAAACTCAGTGATATGGTATACCTCGGCAAAGGGACCATCTTCGTCGTCCTCATCTCCCAGCTGCTTTGCGGTTAACAATGCTGGAAAATGAAGCAAGGATCATTGAAATGAACATACCCAGGACTTGTTGGAATATCGTGTGTTGAGCTGCAGGGTTTGCATAGGCTGCTCGAGGGCTAATTCAGGCGTCAGGTTGGACCTACAATCGCACAATACCACCAGACAAAGATTGTAACTCACTGGTACCGTTGACTTTGCCGAATACGTCGTCGTAGTCCTCGTTATCCGCTTCAGTATACTTTTCGAATTCGTGCGAGCTGGCAACTCGTCTGGCCTCTGATCGCCCCATTGATCCAGAACCACTCGAGCCAGAACCAACGAAAGACGACGATCGTGAATGTGAGCGGATTGAGTCCAGTTGGGTATCGTGCCTGGACCAGCTGGACTTCGACTCGGCCGTATTGTATGAGCGTTATCGTCAACCTCTGGTTTATCATCGTCCATGGCCGACTTGTCCAACGCTACGTGCAGAGAAATAGTCAACGAATCAAGGATAAAAGCAGCACGGATCAATTACCTTGCAACTTCGAGAACGACGGACCATTCTCAAAATCGTCATCCCGGTTATCGGTCTGCTCTTCGGGCTGCTGAAAAACAAATGCCAATGGTTCTCGGATTTTCTCCACTAGACCAACAGCAGCAGATAACTTTCCCGGAGCGGGCGGTGGTGCTTTGAGAGCCATAGGTACCGCTATTGATTGTTGTAGCCCAAGGACAGAGTGTTGAAATAAGTTGACACTAGCTTTGTTGTGCGTCGGACGTGTAGGCGATGGAGGCGGGCCATCGCCACCACCGGCGCGACCACCATGCTTTGATGGACGGTTTGGGGCTAGATAACATCATACGTTGAGATTCTTGAGCAAGTCGATCTCGTACTATAGGAGAGGATGAGAAAGAGGGAAAAGACCACAATTCGGAGACAACGATGTACCATGATCTGCCGGAGTTCGCCTTTGGGTATGTTGCTTAGTTGTATTTCCTTAACGGCGACGGTTTCACCGGTGGCCCAGTTAAGTGCACCTAGATGCGCGATCGCTTTGATTCTGTTCGTCCTCTGGGCGATGGCACTCATGGTATACCTGACCAAACGCGCCCTTGCCTAGGGAATCTCCAAGTTGCTGGTAGGTCAGACTCATCAACGGCGTGTTCTACGGCCAAATCGTCGGTGACTGACATGTCATTAAGCAGCTTTGGAACGCCCGTCTTCTTTCCAGGGCTGACAACATGTGATGGTGAGGTTGCCATGGCTTACAGGCCAGGCGGGGAAGTTGTGGGTGGATGCAATGCTAAGGAAGGGGTGGACCCATTCGGAACGCTCCGGCAAACCTCCACGTGACCGCGCTACTTGCACTTCAAACTCGACTTTTGCCCGTAGAAAAATGTGGATGTGACTAGGTGTTGGGCGAAAGCCCTGCAGCCCGGCCGGCCGAGCGCAACCCCATCTTGGCCGATCTCGGGTACTAGGTCCCTCTTCGATCGTTTGCTCGTGATAAATCAAGAAACAACAGCTGCCCTATTATTATACATCCGCGGTTCAACGGAGCTCCAGACTCGGAGTCTCTTCTTTAGATTGAGCGTACAGCACGACAGGCCTGGTACTAATTAATCTAGCACGAATGTACAACTTGGCCTAATAGAAGGAACGACTCGTCTTCCTGCCTGAGGGTCCGCCTATAACAACTTGGTTACATACTTGTAAACCTGCCAAAAAGGTGATTGATCATTGCATGTCTATGGATCAGTAAGGGGGCGGTGTAGGGGGATGCCAGTTGAGGATCTCCGTCTCGTTTATCTCTGCTATCGGATTGTTCTCGCCTGGACTCCGGGACGGTACTACCTCAGGTACTACTATGTACCGCACCCAAAAATCGACGATCGCTGCATTCGAGGATTTTTCCAAAATAAGCAAAGTCGGTGAATATTACATTCCTGCCGCCAGGAAGGGTATGATGGCATCATGATGTTCATCGCATTGACAGAAATAATCGTTTTACCTCTAGCAAGGTTCCGACTCGTCCGCCATGGGCCTCGACAACGCCGGGATCCATGGGATGAGGACGAGCGTGGTCTACCAGGGCGTGCGACCAGTCGCTCTGCGGGACGACAGACAACGAAGCCGAGATGGTCATGTCGTTCTGTTCTCCAAACATCTTGAAGACACCGACCAACGGGTCAGTACCGATAAGCGTCTCCGTCATAGCAGACTTCATCCACGTGGACGAACGCTCAGACAACTAGATGAGATGGAGCTCGTTGAATGTATTCTTTTTCGACACACCATCGCAGACGCAGAATCCTCGTATAGGAAAGGAAGGACCAGCTTCGTGAGCGCCATGATCCCGGGCATGTGCTGGAATTCATCCAGCATTATAGTAAATCGGGATCTCCAGACTTCGTTGTCCGTGACTTCGGAAGCTTGGGAGGACTTGTCTCCTTCGATATCATCCTTGGGTGACGGTCGAGTGAGGCGCTAGCAAAGACGAAACCCCATATTGTTCCTGACAAAAGGGTTTCCACACGAGTCAACATGATGCATCTCGAACATGCACCAGTGTTGAGCAGTCCCAGGTTCGTGTTCAGTCTCGAAATAGTGAAGTACTGTGCATTTTGAGGAAAGAGGATTGGCGCTCGAATTTCGTTCGCCACTTACAAGGGGAAGGAAGATGATCTTCACTATGTCTTCAAGCTTCTCCACAAAAGATACACCGCCCTCGCGGGGAACGACGACCCCGACGGCGAACGCGCCTACAAAGGCGAATCAGCGTCACGAAAGCGATATCAAAAAGCTACGTCAACATACCAAAGATGGCGTTCACGCCGACGTAATCCGTGAAGAAGGCAGATGTCCAAAGGACGAGAACGGCGACCGTCATGTAAAACAAGGTGGGCCCGTGGATCGTGCTTCTTGTCTTCCTCGCCAGCCAGGCCAACGCTCACTTGACAGGAAACAAGAGGAATAGTGTGTAGGCCACGCAGGTAAGGAACATCCAGAGCGCGCTCAGACCCGACGTTGCGTTCACGAATGCGACCGCCAGCGCGTCGCAGGAGCGTTCAGCCGATAACATCATTCGCAACGCTTGCGGACTGCGCGATGAGGCCGACTGTCGTCTCGAGCAGTTTGAGCGCGGAGAGGATACGACGGAGAACGGAGAACGCGGAGATCGAGTACGACACGCCGATGAACAGTACAAAGTACTTGAGGTTGACTGTTTGTGGAATGAAATAATGGTATATTGCAACGGACATAGCGCAACCGATTCCGAGCGGGAGCAGCACGCCGCGGTAGACACGGCGATCGACAGGCGGGCATTCCGTCGGATGATGCTAGCGTCGATCTCAAGGCCGATGATGAAAAGAAAGAGGCAGAGACCGAGGTTAGCTGTGAGGGAGAGGTATGGAAGCGAATGCGCGGGGAAGATGTAGCTCGTGAAACCTGGTATCCGTCCCTTATGCATCATGGCCCAGGTACTTGGCTTGCTTTTGGGAAAAATCAAACAACCTCTGGTCATTGCCGAGATCCTTGGAGACATTCTGCTAGGTGAGCTCGCCCGTAGATCGTCGCAAGTCCCGCTGACTCGAGGTCCAAGGACCCACCGCGGGAGCGACTTCCGAACCCGACCTGGCTCTCTTGTGGGACTGCTGGAAATCGGGGAAGGAGCGCTAGGTGATAAGGTACGCGAACGAGGGGAAGATGGCAGGTCTGGAGAGGACGGATGTGGAGGTCGGTCATGTTGAGGTACATTTGCCAGCCCGTGGCCACAGTTACGCTGGCGTTGCGTCCGAGTTATTCATTGTCGCGTCGTGGCATGCCGTCGTGTCAGTCGACACGTTCTGGTGCCACGTTGCGTCGTTCGTCGACGCGTTCGTTGACATGAACGTCACGTCGGCGTGTCGTGGTGGTGCCAGCACGGCACGCCGTCGTGTCGTTGACTCGTTGCGCGTTGTTGTTGTTCAAGTCGTCGACGAGTCGTGTTCATCGACGTTGCATTGTTGTTGTTGTCGTGTTCGTTGACGTCATGATCCGTCCTCACCCTCATCGCATCGCCGTCGTCGTCGTCGTCGTCGTGTCGTTGTCGCACCGTCAGTCGGCGTTGCGCCCTCGTCACGTCGTCGTCGCGTGTCTTCAATCCAGTCCGCTAACGGTGTAGACGAGGTCTGGCGGAGGGTGAGTGAGGGACAGAGAGATGGAGGACGTACGCATGCATACCACGTGTCTTCGACGCAGTCCACTGACGGCGTGGACGAGGTCTGGCAGAGGGTGAGTGGAGGACAGAGAGTGGGTGGGACGCACGCACGCCGCGTCGTCATCTCGTTCGTCGCGTTCGTTGTTATCGACGAGGTATGCGGTGGGCGTAGAGGTGGGCGAGGGAGAGGTGAGCACGCACGTCATCCGACTCCCGAGTCGTGTTTGTCGTTGCGTCGCCGTCGCGCTTGTTGTCGTAGTTGGCGTCATGGCGTCACGTTGAGGGGCATGCGCTGGTGGCGTGGGGTGGGTGAGGGAGAGAAAGAGGGAGAGGCGGAGAGGCGGGCGCCATGCCACGTCCTCGTCGAGTCGTCGTCGTGTCACGTTGAAGGGCATGCGCTGGTGGCATGGACAAGGTCTGGCGGGGTGGGTTGGGTTGAGGGAGAGGGAGAGGGAGAGGGAGAGGGAGAGGGAGAGAGGCGGGCATCGTGCCACCTCGTCACCTTCGACGTTCTCGTTGTGTCGTTGCGAGGTCGCGTTGTCATCACGGTCGCGTCGCCAGTTGGCGTCGTCGGAACCAATCTTAGTATGTGCTGCGCGTATTATTCCCAATCCGTAAGTGGTCGAGTCGCCGTCCGTCGTTGTTGATGGATCCACTGATTATTATGGATCGATAATCAGGATAGCCTGAGCAATGGATACCACTGCGGGTTGGGGAACTGTGCACCCTGCCCTAGCGGGCGGGTCCAGGGGTGCTGCTCCAGCATCGAAGTGAGTAGATCGATCGTGCCAAGTTGCCAAGTTGCCTGCCCTTGAATGAGACGACCTGTCAGACTTGCGGGAAATTTTACAGGTTAACGGCTCTGGATGGTTCATTGCGCACGGGTGCACGTGATTCACTCCCGCTCCATCGCTCGGCGATGGAAGTTGGCCTGATGGGATTTTAATTCTAGCCGCTTTACATAAACTTGAGTCGATGAAATGAATGGCAATACAATGTTTTGCAGAACGTTCGCCCCAAATTTGAGGCGGCAAAGCCTGAGATGAAATGAGTCTGCTTACACAACTTGAACTGCCAGAGATATCGACCACTGGCAAGGAGTCTGCAGGAATCCTGGCGCTAACGGTTTATGTACTGCACAAAAGCTAGTTACCTTGTTTATTACCTTGTTTATCAAGGTCACTCCAGTTGGAATTAGCGGCTGTGCTGTCCTCGAAATTTACTGATTCGTGGGAAACAAAGATGGCTGTGATCTTATGATTCCATATAATCATTTTATGTACAAGTGCCTGCCGTGTCCTTTAGAGTTTTTGCTCACAACTGCGAATCTCTCGCTTAACGTGAGAACCCGACCGTCAATGCGATCGTTTGCTCTGCAAATGAACAGCGTCAACGTGTCCCGTTTCGGGATGCCAGTGCGCGCGCTGTCCAAAAGAAGACGTTTTGGGTTGAGACCCTTGATGGACAGCGATGGAGAACTAGACTCAAACACGGGAGCATCCTCGTCTACTCAAGGTATGTTCATCATCATTCCCTTTCTTCCACTCATCTGACTGTCCGTAAAGTCTGATCATTCGAATCGTGGTGTACCGTCTCTTTCTGATCAACTGTAGTACGGTCCAATATGTATCCGCTTCCGAGTCCTTTTTTTTAATGTTTACTTAGCCTGTAACTACTACATTTTTGTGCATCACCATCATGCTTTCCTCTACGTTCAATTGTATGTTTTACTACGGGATTATGTATGTACTTCAAGTTCCAATGCAATGACTTTTCAAGTTCACGCTCAACCAAACAAACAAGGTTTCTGCCGGCGACGCGCGGCGTAGCCTACCCAAGCTTCAAGTCTGGTCATTTGGCTGGTCAATTGAGCGTGATGGCTTAGTAATCCATCTTTAATTTCCAAGCGTCCGACGCGGTCAGCGGCGAGCAATATCGCTACGCCCTCACCAATTTTGTATGTTCGATCTCATTACTTGATCTGACACACCCGCTGTGAACATAAGTACGGTCCAGCGCATCGCCCACGAAAAAGTAGAAGAACAACGTCGCCAGCTCGAAGAACAAGAAAAACAAGTTGCACTCCTCCGTGCTCGCATCGCTCTCCTCGAAGGCACACAAGGCCCTGGCGCCACCAAGCAACCTGGTCCAGGTGGAACCACCGTCGATGATCTCTCTATCAAGGTGCATTCCGTTCCCCCGCGCGGCCATCATCCGATCATGAGTTCACATGTCCACAGAACGCAGCATCACAGCTCGAACGCCTCCTAAACCGCTGGGCGGCAGACGTCGTGCGTACCCCACCCGCATCGCTCACAGACATCTATCTCGCCGCCCTCGCCGACATCACCGGCACATCCGACGCCTCCCAGCTCCCGCCTGAAGGCGCATCCCCGATCCAGGTACAGAACATCCTCCGCCATGCACTCTCAGAGGTCATTAGCGCAGATATAATCAACGTACTCATGGTCACCAACGAGGCAGAAGCTAACGTACAGCTCACACGCATACACGAACATCTCTTTTCCCGTGCGTTGTTTCGTTTCGTTTCGTTTTGGTCTTCGCCCGCTCCCCGCTGTGCTTCAACGATTTCACCCATCCAGGAAACCCAATCGTCGCAGGTGTCTGGCGCCGCCAAACCTTCTCCGCCGCCGTCGACGCTTGCTCACCCGAACTCACAGCGAGCATCCTCGACGAACAACTCCCAACTCTCCTTGATCGCCTTGGCGACCACGTACGCGGCATCACCCCCATCCTCGCGTCATGGAAGCGGCGGAGGCGGCGAGGCCTTTTACCGCTCGTTCATACCCGAGATCGGTAGCCCTCCACCCGAGACAGATCGAGCTCGTCCGGAGGTGTCTCCGTAGCGAGTCTGGCGAGCTCGATAAAGTCGGCGTCACTGTATTTCCTGGGCTCGTAAAGGTGACGAATAGCGAGGAAAACGTTCAGCCAATCGTGCGACGTGCTCAGGTCATGTGTGAATGTGCGCTCCACGCTGGTACCGGCGCAGGAGTCGGTATCAGCACGGGCACGCCGCTGCCATGATCAGTCGACTATCTATGTAGAAGATCTGTCTACCTGGGTGACATCATCTATATTTCATCCGTGTGCTGTATCATCATCATCTAAAGGACGAGCAGGGTTGCGAGGGTCGTTTGCGCTTGTATAACTTGAACTCGCTGGCCCATCAGCGACGGCGCGAACCTCATGTTTAGGAAAACCTCACCTCCAGGGCTTGCTGCGCCTCGAGCCGCTTTCCTTGAAGCCTCTAGTCAGAGTAGTATTTTTCTGCGTTTTGATGTTTCGTTGCAGGCTTTCAATGAAACACTCCGTTCGTTTGTTTTATGCGGGACGATCCCTCCCATGAAGCTCGGAAGAGCGTCCGTCCACGCGTCCGTGGTGGTTGACGAAACGTTATGCTACTCATTCACGAATACTGGAGACTCTGCATCATTTCTGCGTCTCTGATCGTCCGTCATGCGCTGTGCATTAAAGCACAAACTCGAAATACAGGGCTGTTCGATACCAGGCGACCCCAGCACAGGATGGTGACCAAACAACCGGCAGGCCCGAGGTACACAATAACTTGAATCAGTACACATTGAGCAAGCCTATCACCTAGTGTGATGTGACGAATCGAGAACTAACGAGAAGCGCGGGGGAAGCAAGCAGAACGAAGTGACATACTAAGTATATCTGGCTAGCAAGCGAACCGAACATCGTGAACGCAGGATCATATATCATGTATGTAATTACTTTTTTTTTTTGGGACAAGCGTGATTAAGTATTGCGTAGCAACTGACAAGTCTACGCTAAGGCGGAACTCCGGTCCGAGGGAAAATGCTCTTACGCACGCCCCGCATACGCAGGGGGTGGGGCTCTGTACACTACCTGGTGTCCGACAGACAACGACGAAGACGACGTCCCTACCCCGGTCTCATCAGGGGGCCTTGGTAGCTTGATACCCACTAAAACCTCAAGGTTTGTTGGCGAGTCTGGTGGCAGGGAGGCGTTGTCACGGAGTACGGTGGTCCAAGTGTGTAGCACTTTCGTTCTCGAGTGATTTTCTGTTGCTTTTGGCCATTCGGCGGTCGATATCGAGTCTTGCCATGAGGAGGCGAAGCCATCGTGATGTAATTGCAACGGGGAGGAGGGTTAGATTTCCTATGACATACATATGTCAGTAAGGCCCGAAGGGCAAGAACCACGGGAAAGGACGGAAGAACGCACTGAGCCCATAATGACTAACTGAAGGAACGCCTTCCGAGACGAGAAGGTCACCGTCGGCCGAGCTTGTCTGAACTTGAAGGGCTGCCGCCAAACATGACCAGCTTGAACTTGAAAGTTGAACGTTGAGAGGTCTAAGCACTTGAAGACCCGTCTCTGAAAGCAATTTGAGAGCGACTCGGTGGAACACCAAAAACAGCCTGTAAGAGGAGCTTGACGATGAGGTGAGCGGAATAGAGCGGCTTCGCGGCGTACCAGGCTCGGATTCGGAGGTTTAAGTGTCCATACGAGAGACCGAGTTTAAGTCAGAAAGTCCCACCTTTGGGCGGTTTGGGGGGTTTATTTGGCACGCCGCACGCGTGACCTCCCCCATCCTCGGGTCCGCATACGGCGCACTGGCAGTGTGCCTACGACGTACGCACAAATGCGTAGGCTCCTTGCACGTCGGTGTGTCGATCGGCTAGTTCTTGCCGCATCATTAACCAAGCGCGCTGTACGTCTCTCAAGTTTCAAGTTGGAGGGGTAGGTCTCCTTGCTTTCGTGAGTACTGTAAACACGACTCAGATCAGTTGTGTCATCGCCCGACGAGTCGGATTTTCAGACGCCAGACGTGGCGGTAGATCGGGGCGCTCCTTCGTTTTTCAGGCTCGTGGCGTCAGGCTTGGAGCGTTTTTCGTTCTGCTAATTGAAATTCCGCCCGCAACGCTCCGAACGTATGTGCTGGAGTCGTCACTTGACACTGGAAATCCCATTAGAGTTGTTCGATCCTGGAGATCTAAATCGCGATATGCTCCTCTTAAGGGGTATCGTTACGACGGACTGTATAAAGTCGCTGCGGTGCGCTTTAACGAGCATTTGACCTTACGGTCTCTTATCACTTTATTCTCAGTGTTGGACGGCTAAAGGCCATAATGGAAAGGACATTTGTCGCTGTCGACTAGAGGTAGCATGTTTCATCGTTTTACACTGACACTAGCTAACAATTTGACTTAGCGCCTACCTGATCAGCCTCCGATTCCATTGCGGCCAATCACCATATATACTGGCAGAAAGAGACGGCGCATGTCCCATCACCACAGCGTCACGGCCGATACCGAACCTGACACGGAAGGCATTGAATCTGGTTCATCTCTCGCTGATTTGTCGACAAACACTGGAGAAGAGTCTGTGAGATTCTCGGACCCGCCACAACAACGAGCAGTGTGTGAGGCTTCCACTCTGATCAACTTCAATGTCATGGGTGAAGTAGAGCAAGGCGTGAAAGTTTCACCACAGCCGCCTCCTGAGAGTCGTGCTCCCTACCCTGCTGCTGTACCGAGTTACAGATGGGACCCAGAGACAAACGAGCTAGTGAGGGTTCAAGATTCTCAGCTGATGCCAGAAGATTTCGCTGCTGCAGATGAGGAAGAGCTATTCCTAGGTGATATCTCCATTGCAGACGATGATGAAGAAGAAGTAGATGAGCATAGGATCGAAGACGACGATATGCTTGTTCCACCTGGAGCCGACAACTCTGCTATCGACTTCCGAATGGAAGGGGAATTTTGACGTGCCAACTTGTCTGGACATGGTACCCTAGACGATAATCTTCTGCCTTGGAGAATGGATAAGATTGTAAAAAGTAGCTGACGCTTGCAGAAATATCCGCATGGTATCGATCTTGGTTTGAATGTTGTAGTACTAGTGACTTTGGTCTACGTTTTGTGTACTGTAGTACATATGCGTGAATGCACCATCGATTGATTGCTTGACAAGTATAGTACTGAAGGCTGTGCACTGCGTATTAGCCTTACTCTTGCACCACAACTGAACCACTGCAACGGCCCAGCATGGGCATCTTGTTTTCCCTGCCTCTCGCCGGTTCGCTAGGGACGATAGCCACGTCATGCCTTGGCGGTCTGGCCTTTTGTTTTACCAGCCACGCAGGTCAGTTCGTCGTAATGCTACATATGCCGGTGCACTCACTCGAGTCAATAGCCTCCATGTTCTTTGAGTTCTCGACCCATAGCTTTCGTTTAGATCATATTCTTACTCAATTCACTTTTGGCATGGCTCATGAAGACGCCTTTCGCCATACGCAAGATCGCAGAGTGGAGCTACGGCTATATAAAGATGGAGTATGAGGAAGGCAAGTGTTGTGGTGTACTCGCGGTACGTTTTGCTTGTCCTCGGCTCCAGTCATCGTCGCCTTCATGTCATGTCTAGGTTCATCGAGTCTGCTTTGCGTTGTTCCTCTTCCACTCTCTTTTGAGTATATCCCTCATTGGTGTCACGGAGTCCAGAGATAAACGTGCAGCAATACAGAACGGGTAAGATGGTCTCTCTCGCTCGCCAGCCATTCGTTCACACATTCCAGCTGGTGGGGTCCTAAAGTTCTGCTCTGGCTCTTGTTGGTTGTCGTCACATTTTTTTCATTCCGAACGGCTTCTTCATCTTCTGGGGTGACTACATCGCCCTCATTGGTGCGACCATCTTCATCCTTCTTGGTCTCGTTCTATTGGTCGACTTTGCCTCTTGGTCGGAAACTTGTCTGGAAAACTGGGAGAAGTACGAGTCGACTCTTTGGCAATGGATCCTCATCGGCTCTACCGCTGTGATGTATATCACAACCATCACTCTTACGGGCGTTCTCTACGGATACTTTGCCGGTTCTGGATGCACCCTCAATCGCTTCTTCATATCGTTTAACCTTGCCCTTTGCATCCTCATCACGATCGTGTCCATCTACCCAGCGGTGCAAGAAAAGAACCCAAGGTCTGGTCTCGCTCAGTCTGGCATGGTGGCGGCTTATTGCACGTATCTCATCATGTCGGCCGTGACCAATCATGCACACGAGTCTTGCAATCCGCTTACGCGTTCGAGTACGACTGGGACGACTGCGGTTGTCCTTGGCGCTGTCTTTACGTTCCTCGCGATCGCCTATTCCACCAGTCGAGCGGCCACACAGAGCCGAGCGTTGGTGGGAAGAGGGAAGAAGGGCGGTGCCGTGCAGCTACCCATCGACGATGGGACGGAATCCGAGTTGGGGGTGGTGACCACGCAACCGGGGCGCACTGAGTCCCCCAGGTATCAAGCACTGTTGGCTGCGGTACAAGCAGGGTATGTTTACATTTTCTTTTATTAAACGAAGACGTTTGATCCCCAATGTTCTAGCGCTATCCCCGAGTCTGCGCTATATGAAGAGGAAGAGGAGGAAGAGGACTATGGGGAGTCCAAGGACGACGAGCGTTCTGGTACTCGCTACAACGTAAGGTTGTTCCTTCTCGCGTCGCCGCACGCCGCTGAATACCCGTGTAGTACGCTTGGGTCCATGTCATCTTTGTTCTAGGGACAATGTATGTTGCGATGCTGCTCACGGACTGGTCAGTCACTACATTGCCTAAATGCGTTTATCCTGATCCCTCGTTCTGCCATCTGCAGGAATGTGGAATTATCACCATATGGCTTCTGTCCAAGTATTATTTATTTTGTATCCGGGATGATACTCGGAGTATCGGACTATTCGAATTCACGGATATCTGGGCGTGCAAAGGCTTAGTGGCGTTACCAAGGACTTGCTTCAGTACTATCCTTGGGTGTACGCATGTGTGTCTGCAATGCATGCCGCCACAACAGCTGTAAGGGCCTCGTGGAGAGATAAATACGAATGCATTACGTTCGTCTCCTGTCTTCCAAAAGCGTTCTTCGAGTGTATGGGGGCTCCCTTTCGACAATCTCGTTGCACAGTAGATCGTGTTGGATGCGAAATAATCTCAAGTACCAGGGCAAGACTATGACTAGCTGATGACTTCATGGCCGTCAAGTTGGATGAAAATACTGTACATGCGCATAGTAGTGGCGGGTAAGAACCGTCACACGTTCACGTTGCGCGTTGCGGCAATCGTAACTGCCCAGTGACTGAGTCCCAGACTCTCACACCCCCCCCCCACCCTCAAATTCATCACCGATCCAAATAGGTGATAGACGGCCTGACGAAACAACAATGGCTAGAACGCCGAATGGTTCCAAGCCGCCGCCTTCCACCTGCGCCATTGCGCCGCACCCGCCGACCGACTCGCAGGAGAAGGAGCCAAGAAATCCCTCCCAGACCCGATCGACCTACGTGTCCCTCCCACTTCCGACATCTAGGATCAAACTGAACACCCTCACAGGAGCAGCATCCGCCACCCTGACATCGTCATGATGAAGTCGAAAGCCTCTACCACAACCTCTTCCGCTGCACAAGTAACGAAGGCACTACCGTCTGGAACCTGGCCGAATCAATATGGCCCCAAACTCATGGAGAATGACCACATAGAACACTCAGAAGTACTGTACTAGGATGCGGCGCAATTACACCCCTACGACCACAGACCGCCCCCCTCCCTCACCGACCGCCCGGGGCCAAGAACCGAGTCCATCACACCTGGCACCCCATCCTGGCCGAAACACACAACTCCAAATCATAAGTGCATTTCCTCGGACCGACATCCCCACTGTCGCCTCAGCGTACTTTTGTAGGACTACGCTAGCCAGTTGCTACATCACAATATCACTTGTCCAAAAAAAACCCCTTAGACCGCACGAACTTTCCGAAATGCGGCTGCGAATCATAGTATTTGAGTATAATAATGTCATATGTAGTACATATGTTAGACGTACATAACAAGTACATCAAAATGACAAAAAGCAGCATAGTACATCATACTTATCATACGTGGCATATACATACTAGCAACATTGTGAAATCATCCACATAGCTTGAAGGGACTTCAGTCCAGCTTGATTGCAAGTATTCGCCCTGCAACCGACTCAACAATGGTTCCTAAAAAGTGAGATGAGAAAAGTGTCACAGCCCGAGGGCGTAACCATATGTGCGGTCAGTGACGTACCATCCGAGGTAGTAGCCCGCGGATTACCGGTTGCGAAGGACGGCAAGTATAAGTGGTGATCTTGCTCGTTCACTGCTGCGCGGACGAGGCCTACGTCGACTTCAACGTCGCTCAGCCTGGTGGCACTGTGTTGTGCCTTGAAACGGTATAACTCCGCGATAGTTTCGTGTTCGCGAACACGACACGATGCAAGAACATGTTCTGCACGGGCCACTTCCCGTCGGGCACGAGCAACATCGAGGACAAGTAATGCCTCCTTGCTATCGCTGCGGATAGGTTGGCACTAAATCCAGTTAGAAGGATTGCACGCAATATCATAAGTTGGCACGCACTGAGATATGAGTGGACTGAAATGACTGAAACATTTCCTCCAGGTTGTCTCCTAGCTTCGCCTCCTTCAAGTTGGCAGGGATTGCAGACAGATGAGATGCGTCGAAGATTCTCGGCCTGCCTGATGGAAAAATCGATGACGAATGATTTCGAAACGTGAAAATCGGCGAACAGTTAGAACCCATCATAGAGATGGTGTGGTGGATCCGAGTCAAGATTTGAACATATTACATACATATGTGAAAGAGACGTGCTTCGATCGATATTTGCAACAAATTATGATTAAGTTACCCACCAGGCCCAGAATCCGAGATCCTCCGCGTAACTCCGAACTCGCTAGTACGTAAAACAACTTTCAGACGTCTTTGCTCCATTCGACGCCAAAGTTTCTCACCCACATGCCTCGCTGCCCCAGCTGCGGCAAAGGAGGTTTCAGAGACGATGCTGCTGTGGCAATGCATATCAGCCAACCTACCTCGGGTTGTAACACATGGGTAAACGATCTCGTCCGTCTCCAGCAGGAACTCGACCCCCCAATCGACAGTGCTCGCCGACTCGGAGGTCGCTCTAACTCTCCTTCGCAGTCGATGTCTAATGTCCCCCCTTCTGCTGAAGCCTTCCAGTCTGATTTGGATGCGATGGATGTTGACGCCGTAGATGCCAGGGAGGCTGTCGTTATACCGGACGGTCCGACCGTGGAGTATTTCACAGGTGCAGCTCAAATTTTCGGCAAGGGTATGTCATTCGTGGACAAGTTCAACGCAGACAAGTTCAACACCTACCGACGTGGAAATTTGTATTACCCGTTCGCGTCCTTGACGGAATGGAAACTAGGTCAATGGCTTCTTCGTTCTGGTATTAGCATGACCGCAATCAATGACTTCTTGTCACTTGAACTAGTAAGTCGTCGTCGTGCCTCCATGTCCACTCTTATCTAAGCGTGTATTTCCAGATCCAAGGTTTGAATCTCTCATTTAAGACAGCAAAGGAGCTACGCAGCCGTGCCGAGCTGCTGCCTAGTGGACCACGCTGGCAGTCCATGAAGGTCCCAACCACCCATCCAACGAAGAGTCCCGTTTATCTCTACTGGCGCGATCCTTTGGACTGCATCGCATCGATCCTCAGTCATCCACTGTTTGCTAGTCAACTCGAATTCGTTCCTCGCCGTGTTTATACGACAGCGGCAAAGGACTGTCGGATTTATTCTGATTGGATCACGGGTGACGATGCATGGGAGATGCAAGTACGTATGGACCAATTCCCGCGAGTAATTTGCTGACACTTAGTAGTCGCAGATCCCCAATGGCGCCACTTTGCTAGGCGCCATTCTTTCTTCGGACAAAACTAATATAAGTACGCTAAGTGGTGGTCGCGTCGCTCACCCGCTCCTTATCGGCCTGGCAAATATCAATGCCTCTACAAGACTCAAGTTGTCGTCGCATTCCCTCACGCTCACCGCCCTACTCCCTGTCCCTAAGTTTATTCACAAGAATAAACGTATGCGTGGCGTTCTCGAGGATCGACTCATACATCAATGCCTCGATATCGTCCTTCTCCCCCTCAAGCAGGCTGCGAGACTGGGTACTATGTTGCCTGATTCCATTGGGGACGTGCGGTATTGCTTTACGCTACTGGCGAGCTATATCTGTGATACCCCAGAAGCCACTATGCTTGCCGGAGTTGGTGGCAAGACATCGCCACTCACGATGGCGATGTTCAAGCAATTCGGCGATCCATTTCGTCACGAGCGACGCACGCGACAGACCACAATAGCACAACTTTCCTCTATCAAGTCCAAAGCCGACCCAATCGACCTCGAGGCCTTCTTTCGGGAGGCGCAGCGCTTTCGCCTCAACGGCGTTACTGATCCGTTTTGGGTGGACTACCCGCTCGCATGCCCATCCTTCTTCCTCACTCCGGAACTCCTCCACCATCTTCACAAAGAATTCTGGGACCACGATGCTAAGTGGTGCGTCAACGTTCTTGGTGCTGCTGAAATGGATTTCCGCTTCTCGATCTTGCAGCCTGTGATAGGATTCCGTCACTACAAGGGCGGCATCACCGGACTGAAACAGGTCACAGGTCGGGTTCATCGTGACGTGCAGCGTTGCATTATCGGCGTCATCAGTGGATCGGCACCTGCTGGATTCGTCACCGCAATTCGTGCCCTCATGGAGTTCCGTTATCGAGTTCAGGGTAATAGTATCGATGATCGTGAACTTGAGCGGATCTCTGCCGCGCTGGGTGAGTTTCACACACACAAAGAAACCATCCTTGAAATCGGGGCTCGACGGGGACAAGGACAAAAAAATCCAATTAACAACTGGTATATTCCTAAGCTCGAACTTTTGCAGAGCATAGTGCCGAGCATCAGACGGAGTGGGACTCCCCGGCAATGGACCGCGGACGTAACCGAGCACGCCCACGTCACAGAGATCAAGGATCCAGCAAGATCCAGTAACAACAACAACTACGAGCCCCAGATCTGTCGACATTTGGATCGTATGGAGAAGTGTAGGCTATTCGAATTCACCACTTCTTTGCTAGGACAAACTCTTCCGGTTGCATCATCCGACACGGAGTCAGACACGTCCTCTGACATAAATTCAGACACTTCCTCCGATACACCTGCCATCACGGATGGAGACGGCAGCTCGACCCCTATATCACCTGCTTATGCACGGCCCATCACGAATTATTTCGCCATTGCCACCCAGCTCCGTATCAAAAAAAACCCGACCCCTCTCCCCATTCGCACCTTCACGGTCGGCAACACAGCCATCCATGTCGGATATGACCCAAGTATACGGCGGATAACCGTCGATGATGCCGCAGAGAAATTTGGTCTGCCCGACCTTCGCCCTTCCTTGGTCGATTTCCTAAACAGGGATAAAGGTATGGCGCAATCCGCTGTACATTCCATCGGAGGGCAGCGCAGGGCGTCTAGCAATCACATACTGCCGTTTACCGAGGTACAAGTCTGGTTCAAGGTTCGAATTCAGAACACGGAATTTCACGATTCCGATGTCGTTCTTCCTGCCCAAACACTTTGCTGTGCCCCGCCGGATAGTCATTGGACTTTTGGGCGGTATGATACAGCGATCGTCAATGTAGATGCAGCGTTCAAATGGCCCGAGAGCGGGCTTAAAGGTCCGTTCCCTATACTTGCTGCTAACTTTCTCTTTTTCATCTACGCCGCTCAGGACACAGTGTATGTCAACTTCGGCTCATCTTGCGTCCCTTAGGCCGTAAGGGTACAGAATGGCCGTGGAGAGATCGCTTCTTGGTGTATGTACATCGTTTTGATTCGACTGGTCGCGATGCGACCCAACTCGACATCCTCAAGAGAGCAAAGCGAGCCAACAACCAGCATCTTGGGGACATCGTTCCTCTTGGTCAGCTCCGCGCATTCGTACATCTCATACCTCGATTCGGAGAAGCAGCAGATCGCCGGTTGACGCATGCCAATTCGTTGGCACTTTCGAATGAATTCTACCTGAACAAGTATTTTGACAAAAATACGTTTCATCCTTTGTCGCTTTCTCATTTAGTGTAGTAGTCTAAAGCATAATCAAGTATCCGTTGGTGAACTATCTCTGATCCAGGAAGGCACGATGACAGACACGAGGACAGAGCCAGGAAGGCACGAGGACAGAGCCAAGAAGGCACGAGGACAGAGCTATATATCCATGGCATGGTTTGTGTCAATCATCTTCAACCCCAACAACAATGGCGTCGCGGAGGAGTATATTCCAAAGCAAACGTGCGACAATTGAGGCCGCGCTAAAACCTCTCGGTTCCCTCCCACCCCCCAAAAACGGCCGCGTCGTTGTCGACATGGACAAATTCATGTCCTCTGAGCTATGTGGGGCTATAATCAACGAGAGCCGAGGCAGAGGGCGGAGGGCCGACCTCGGTTTCGTGATAGACGTCATCTTCGCGACGTTCCGGGAAGATGCCCATGCAAGTATCCGCGCGGAGCATTTACTATGCACTCCTGGGTCATTAAAGGAACACGGTTCTTTGCTCATTCTACCTACCGCCACAACGTCAAACACTGACCAAGTCCACCTATACGACGCAGAGAAAAAGAGGTGGAACTGGAACTTTCCATCTGGAATCTCTTCAACAAAGGGAAAGCTTTCTCATGACGCCCAGATTGCGCTTTTTCTCAACACCATCGCGAGCGCGGTTGCCGCCTCTGTCAAGGCCGACCACCCAACGATCGCTCCACGCAAGCAGCGTTATTGGATGGCCGACTGGAGCAACCAGTACTTGGCCAGCTCGACGACGGGCTACAATAGGAAACCTGACATGATCCTTGTCAGTAGTTCCATCGTAAATCGAGATGAGATTACATGGCTTAGTGCCAAGGTAATCGGGGAGTATACTCGGGAACCTTACCAACCAGCATCTCGCCTTGGCAAGACGATGGACACCAAGGCCTACCTCGTCATGGTAGAGCAGTCCTGGAGACGCTTCGTTCTTGGTCTATCTATTGCCAATGATGAGCTCCGGCTTCACTTCTACGACCACTCGGGTGGCGCGGTCTCTCCTCCGTTCAATATCCACACCGAACCTGATGTTTTTATATTTATCCTTTCCGCCGTAGTTTTTGGCGTCCCCTCAAGTATCGGCTTCGACCCGACGGTCAAAGTCAACCCGCCTCCGAGGTACAGCCGTAGACAGGCAGCCGCGTTGTTCGCCTTGGCCTTGGGGGAGTCTAGAGAAGTTGGCGCGGAAAAAGATGACCTCCCTTCTCCGTCAGCACCTTCGCTGTCTCAGGTACTCGAATCCCCTCCCCTCCCCGAAACGCCTCACCTTTCTGTACCTGGATCGTCTTCACCACTGCTTGAACCGCAGACTCTCGCCATAGTCCCTCCCCGCTCTACGCCCCCTTCACCGCTCGAAATCCCGCCCGAGCCACAGACTCCTGCCACAGAACCCATTCCCTTGACGTCACCACTCAAAACGCAGTCTTCTGCGATCCTCTCGTCTTCGTCCGTAACTCCACACGTGCCGCATCTTTCTGTACATCCGATGCCTCCGTCACCGCTGCTCGGGTCCGGGGATCACGCCCCACAACTGTCCTTCACTGAAGCCCCTTCCCCTCCTACAACGACACCATCCATTGGGACGATTATGGTGCATAAAACGCTCTACGAAATCATCGATATTTTGTTTTCCAGCACGGGGTTTCTTGGACGCGGTACTGTTTGCTACCTGGTACGCCAGAACGATGAGTACTACGTCATTAAAGATCACTGGGTTCAAAATGACCTCAAACTACAAAATCAGGCCCCATTACACGAGACGAATATGATGAAACACGTTAAAGGCATCGACGGAGTGCCCACCCTGGTTGATTTTTGGACGGTCGAAATTCTTCCCGGTGTTGCTGATACAACTCAGCGTTATCGTGAAGAGATCTGGTGGCCACAAATGAAGTCCACAAGGACTCACATTCGCCTTGTGATGAAACCTTGCGCACGCCCGCTTACTATGTTCAAAACCAAGAAAGAACTGGTTTCGTGTGTAAAGGATATCTTACGGAGTGCGTCACAGATAGGCACTATGCGTGTCAGTTCTAACCCGCGTCCACAGTTCAACAGCAGGCGGTGGAAGAAAGACGGGTGCTGCACCGAGATTGCAGCCTAAACAACACGATGATCGAAGACACCGAAGACGGCGCACGCGGATTCTTTCTCGACTGGGAATTCGCTGTACATATCAACAATGATAATAAGTATCAGATAGGCGGGACTGTAAGTAGACGTATCCTTCCATGTAATGAGGCTTACGGACGGCATGTAAAGGGTACAATACCATTTCTTTCCACGAATATTCTCGAGCAGCTAGCGGCCTACGTGAACAAATCGGACCTTTCATCAATCATCAAAAGTGCATCCCTGAGTCACACCAACAAATCCCCCATCAGTATTGTGCACACGCATGCGGACGACATCGAGTCGCTATTTTATGTCTTCATCTGGATTCTCGTTCTGTTTGACGGACCACTGGGCCGTGAACGAGAGGGCATTGCACACGAAAACACTCTACTCTCGTTTTGGAGTGAAGAAGCGTCAGCAAATCTCGAAACCGCAAGATTCGCCAAATTCACTTTTCTCGTTTCCAAGCGGAGTGAACTGGAGTCTCAAGTATCGCCCTACTTCCTCGATCTGGTTCCGCTGGCGGAATCATGGCGCAAGCTACTTGGCGATTACATCCACATGGAGAAACTCGTGCCTTTTGATGAGGTCCTCAAGATTTTAAACGACTTCTTGGCGAAGATGCCAGACGAGAAACCTCCGGAGATGACCATCACGCTGCGGGAGTTGGCGGAACAGCACCGTCTGCTCAGTGCTCTCCTACCTCGCTGTCCCGCCCAATCCGATCCCGTCAAGGCCGTCACGGTTGACGTTGCCGGCGCTACTAATGCACTGACAATACCCCGCTTGCGGGCTCAGGTCAGAAGCATGGGTAGCCCACCATATCCTGTAAAACGATTCAAGGCCATGTAATTCTCCACTTCACCGCACTTCGTAGTCGAATCATTGAATGTTGCCACCGCTTAGTACGTACTACTATACGGTACTAGTATGCCTTTTTTATGCCTTTTATGCCTTTTTTTTATATATGTATATGCCTTTTTTCTATGTGCGCGGCGTTGTGTACGCTTAGCGATCCACATATAATGTGAACTGTCTCCGTTTCATGCTCCGAGAGTCTTTGTCCTCTTTGTCCACTGCAGTGTCTTTGCTCGACCTTTGCTCGAGTCGGCGGACGTGCTAGCCAGCCTTAGTCGTAATGGCATCGCAGCGCTTCTCCAATTTCCCACCTTCACCAAACAAGAAAACAAAGGTAAAGCGGTCCAAACGTCGTCCAGAGGACGACACAGACCACGGTCGGTCGAAGAAGAATAAGCGCAGCAAAGACGTCCTCGATTCTCAAGCAGACGGAAATGCCGAAGATCACGCTGGCGAAGAACCTCGTCGCACCAAACGGTCTGGTGCGGGCTCTGGTGGTCGAATCTCACAAATGGAGAAAATCGGAACCACCCTCGAGATGGCAGTGCCACGGCCTCGGAAGGTAACGGACGTAGCTGAAGCTCTACCAGATAATCCGCTTGCCCCACCGAAGAAGCAGAAACGTGGAAATGCACCGGTTAGTCTAAAGGCATATGTGTGCGCAATTTCTACTGATGTTCCGACAGTCGAGCAATCCTCCTCCACCATACCTCTCCGTCGCACCACTGGGTCCTGTTCACCGGGAGAATGAACTGGTTGGAGGTCGTGGCCAGGTACGTGTTCTTTTTAGCCATCTAACAAGCTCATTTCTCCCTTAGATCAATCCACAATTTTATCACGCTCAGAACGAGGGCCGCTTCGGCTTTTCTGCTAACTTGCCCCCCATCGTCCCACCTGGTATGGAGCCAAATTTGCAGGCTATCAATAATCCGTATGTCGCAGCAACTCGTACGCAAGCAGCCGCGATCACAAGACCGTTGACTTCAACTACACCCAGCCAGCAATTGTGCCGTCTATCTGACTCTGACCGGCGTCGTGAAAGCGGACCACTCTCCATTCCTATCGACCCTGTACTACTGCTCCAATCTACGCGGCCTCCTTCCTCTGGTCTTCCGTCCAGGTCCTATCCTCAGCGTTCAATGGCTCGAGACGATGAATCTGCAAATGAGTCGGAGAGTAAAGACGGGTCAAATTCTGAAGAGATGAACTCCAACCGTTCGGATGAGGGTGACGATGACGGCGACGGCGACATGCCTGATGTAGGATGGGCAACGACCGGGCGAGCGAGAGCGGCTCATCCCGGTAAGTCTTTGTCCACACCCCTCCGCCTTATTAATGCCTCCGCAGGATTTAGCCTGGAAACTGAGCCTCTCGCCCGGACCCGTCACTACTCCGTTCCAGAACCAGATTTTGAATTCCAGCACTCGCGTGACGAGGACGAGGATGTGGCTCAGAGCGCTCTGAGGGGAAATGACCACAGTGCTACAGACGAGGTATGCACATTTCCGTTATCGTGAGCATGCTAATCCGCGTCATTCAGTTCGCAGGTGAAGATGTGTTAGAACAGCATTACGTGAACAATGGGCGTCCTTCCATTCCTGCTCCTGAGCAATTGGCATCGTTGGCTCAGCAATCGCAGACAGAGACGGCTCCCAAAGTCCGGGCACCCCGCAACTCAAAGAAACCAAAGGATGCCTCACCAGCCGCCGATAACCTGGGATTCTATCCCGCCACATGGAAGGATTGCCTCGAAGACGCGAAGAGGGAATGCCGCGCAGCTCACGCGCTGCATAATCCGTTTCCCTCGAGAGCTCGTGACCTCGACATCTCGGTAACGGAATCTCTGGTAACGGTCGTTGTCGAATGGAACAAGCGGGGTACAGTATTCCAACCTGGTACGTACATTACTTGATCACCCGGGGGGGAACAGATCTCACCTCGAGCTTAGGTTTTTGGCCGGAACACAAGAGAGATATGGCAGCCGTAGTAAGTCTGGACTGCCATATACTCACTTCACTGACCGTTTACTCGTTCACTGTTTCTAGCTCCTTGGTGACATGTCGACCTGGCGCTCCGAGCTCAAAAAGATTGCGATTTCTCATGTCCCAGCCGCATACAATTTCTCTCCTCCTCCTGGCACGACACTTCAAGCACGTACGTCATGGATCGAGGACGCCGCATCAAAGATTCTTGAGCAGTCGATGTTCCTTAGGAACGGTTTCGACCAGAATGTAATTATATATTTTCTTGTTGAACGTTATATTAACCCGTACTATGCGCCACAGGGAAAAACAAACAACTTCGCTCACCCCTCGCTCAAATATGCACTGATCGAATTCTTCTACACTGGCAGTTATCGCATTGCTGATAAGCGCCCGAATCTTTTTCGCACTTCCGTTCCCTTGCCGTGCCTCGCGCTCGTTGGCGCTGCGGTAAACTTCCACCATTTTTATCTGATCACTACTAATGTGTATTCTTTACTAGTACAACTGTGCACTCGACGGTTTCGCTAAGAATGGTAGCGGGAAGTCGTTTCCCAACTTCTCCGGGAAGTCCTACAATTCGGTATTCCGTGCAATGCTCGGAATGTTGCAAGATATCGAGAACGACGCTTACCATGGCGCAAAGCTGGAGGCGCAATTGGCAGAGTGGGGAAGAGACGGATGGTAGGTTTCCTGCACCTTCGTTCATCGTTCCGAATGGTGTGACCTCACGGTGATTTCAGGAATGCATTGCAGGGCATTGATGCCACCGTCGGCAGGCACAACCACCTCCAGGTCGCCCTGGATTGATTGGCGCCGCGGTGATATTAGCACATGATTAGTAATACTTCTCGAATCTGAATATATAATGTTTTTGCTTTCGTTCTACTGCCGGTATTACTAATAAATGTGCCTGGCAAGAGTGAAATTGGCGGGACCAGCGGGGAATTATTATAATACTGGTAAGGACTGGGCAACAGTAGACAGAAACCCATAACACCTTGCTTTATATTGCAATAGTACCTTCCATAGCACCACAACAGTAGACAGAAACCCATAAAACCTTGCTTTATGTTGCAGTAGTACCTTCCATACCACCACATAGTTAACTTTATACTGGGGGAGTTTGTCCAGCTTGGACCTAGCTAAGAGACTATAGTTTCTCTCCAGAACTTGACAGTCCTGTACAGTAAAAAGTGGTTTGCTGATGTATCGTTGTGAGCGTCAGCAGAAAGGGTCTGACTCGGAGGTTAAACCTACCGACGGTCTATATCATCTAAGACGGCATCAGCCTCTGCACCGCTGTGCATTGCACGGATAT